>JAXFYN010000907.1:0-78693 GCA_036172215.1 Camellia granthamiana
GTGCAGGAGAATCCGTATAGGTGTTCGAGTGTTTTGAAACCCCACCTAATGGGTGAGACATGGTAAGTAAACGCCGCATTTACATATCTGCCACTGTGCAGGAGAATCCGTATAGGTGTTCGAGTGTTCGAACCCTAATGCGCGAGAAATTATAAGTAAATGCCATATTTACATATATGCCACAGTGCAGGAGAATCCGTATAGGTGTTCGAGTGTGTTCGAACCCTAATGCGTGAGAAATGGTAAGTAAACGCCGCATTTACATATCTGCCGCTGTGCAGGAGAATCCGTATAGGTGTTCGAGTGTTCGAAGCCTAATTCGTGAGAAATGGTAAGGAAACGTTGTATTTTACATATCTGCCACTGTGCAGGAGAATCCGTATAGGTGTTCGAGTGTTCGAACCCTAATGCGTGAGAAATGGTAAGCAAACGTTGTATTTACATATCTGCCACTGTGCAGGAGATCCGTATAGGTGTTCGAGTGTTCGAACCCTAATGCGTGAGAAATGGTAAAAAAACGTTGTATTTACATATCTGACACTGTGCAAGAGAATCCGTATAGGTGTTCGAGTGTTCGAACCCTAATGCGCGAGAAATTATAAGTAAATGCCATATTTACATATATGCCACTGTGCAGGAGAATCCGTATAGGTGTTCGAGTGTTCGAACCCTAATGGGTGAGACATGGTAAGTAAACGCCGCATTTACATATCTGCCACTGTGCAGGAGAATCCGTATAGGTGTTCGAGTGTTCGAACCCTCATGCGTGAGAAATTGTAAGGAAACGTTGTATTTACATATCTGCCACTGTGCAGGAGAATCCGTATAGGTGTTCGAGTGTTCGAACCCTAATGCGTGAGAAATGGTAAGAAAACGTTGTATTTACATATCTGCCACTGTGCAGGAGAATCCGTATAGGTGTTCGAGTGTTCATACCCTAATGCGCGAGAAATTGAAAGTAAATGCTGTATTTACATATATGCCACTGTGCAGGAGAATCCGTATAGGTGTTCGAGTGTTCGAACCCTAATGCGTGAGAAATGGTAAGTAAACGCCGCATTTACATATCTGCCACTGTGCAGGAGAATCCGTATAGGTCTTCGAGTGTTCGAATCCTAATGCGTGAGAAATTGTAAGGTAACGTTGTATTTACATATCTGTCACTGTGCAGGAGAATCCGTATAGGTGTTCGAGTGTTCGAACCCTAATGCGTGAGAAATGGTAAGAAAACGTTGTATTTACATATCTACCACTGTGCAAGAGAGAATCCGTATAGGTGTTCGAGTGTTCGAACACCCTACTGCGCGAGAAATTGTAAGTAAATGCTGTATTTACATATCTGACACTGTGCAGGAGAATCCGTATAGGTGTTCGAGTGTTCGAACCCTAATGCGTGAGAAATGGTAAGGAAACGTTGTATTTACATATCTGCCACTGTGCAGGAGAATCCGTATAGGTGTTCGAGTGTTCGAACCCTAATGCGTGAGAAATGGTATAAAAGCGTTGTATTTACATATCTGCCACTGTGCAAGAGAATCCGTATAGGTGTTCGAGTGTTCGAACCCCTAATGCGCGAGAAATTGTAAGTAAATGCTATATTTACATATATGCCACTGTGCAGGAGAATCCGTATAGGTGTTCGAGTGTTCGAACCCTAATGCGTGAGAAATTGTAAGGAAACGTTGTATTTACATATCTGCCACTGTGCAGGAGAATCCGTATAGGTGTTCGAGTGTTCGAACCCTAATGCGTGAGAAATGGTATAAAGGCGTTGTATTTACATATCTGCCACTGTGCAAGAGAATCCGTATAGGTCTTCGAGTGTTCGAACCCTAATGCGTGAGAAATTGTAAGGAAACGTTGTATTTACATATCTGCCACTGTGCAGGAGAATCCGTATAGGTGTTCGAGTGTTCGAACCCTAATGCGTGGGAAAATGGTATGAAAACGTTGTATTTACATATCTGCCACTGTGCAAGAGAATCCGTATAGGTGTTCGAGTGTTCGAACCCTAATGCGCGAGAAATTGTAAGTAAATGCTGTATTTACATATATGCCACTGTGCAGGAGAATCCATATAGGTGTTCGAGTGTTCGAACCCTAGTGGGTGAGACATGGTAAGTAACGCCGCATTTACATATCTGCCACTTGTGCAGGAGAATCCGTATAGGTGTTCGAGTGTTCGAACCCTAATGCGTGAGAAATTGTAAGGAAACGTTGTATTTACATATCTGCCACTGTGCAGGAGAATCCCGTATAGGTGTTCGAGTGTTCGAACCCTAATGCGTGAGAAACGGTAAGAAAACGTTGTATTTACATGTCTGCTACTATGCAAGAGAATCCGTATAGGTGTTCGAGTGTTCGAACCCTAATGCGCGAGAAATTGTAAGTAAATGCTGTATTTACATATATGCCACTGTGCAGGAGAATCCGTATAGGTGTTCGAGTGTTCGAACCCTAATGCGTGAGAAATGGTAAGTGAACGCCGCATTTACATATCTGCCAATGTGCAGGAGAATCCGTACAGGTGTTCGAGTGTTCGAAACCCTAACGTGCGAGAAATAGTAAGTAAATGCTGTATTTACGTATAGGGTCACTATGCAGGAGAATCCGTATATGTGTTCGAGTGTTCGAACCCTAATGCGTGAGAAATGGTAAGGAAACGTTGTATTTTCATATCTGCCACTGTGCAGGAGAATCCGTATAGGTGTTCGAGTGTTCGAACCCTAATGCGTGAGAAATGGTAAGTAAATGCTGTATTTACATATCTGCCACTAGGCAGGAGAATCCGTATAGGTGTTCGAGTGTTTGAACCCTAATGCGTGAGAAATGGTAAGGGAACCCTAATGCGTGAGAAATGGTAAGTAGATGCTGTATTTACATATCTGCCACTACGCAGGAGAATCCGTATAGGTGTTCGAGTGTTCGAACCCTAATGCATGAGAAATGGTAAGGAAACGTTGTATTTACATATCTGCCACTGTGCAGGAGAATCCGTATAGGTGTTCGAGTGTTTGAACCCTAATGGGTGAGACATGGTAAGTAAACGCTGCATTTACATATCTGCCACTGTGCAGGAGAATCCGTACAGGTGTTCAAGTGTTCGAACCCTAATGCGTGAGAAATTGTAAGGAAACGTTGTATTTACATATCTGCCACTGTGCAGGAGAATCCGTATAGGTGTTCGAGTGTTTGAACCCTATTGCGTGAGAAATGGTAAGGTAACCCTAATGCGTGAGAAATGGTAAGTAAATGCTGTATTTACATATATGCCACTGTGCAGGAGAATCCGTATAGGTGTTCGAGTGTTCGAACCCTAATGCGTGAGAAATGGTAAGGAAACGTTGTATTTACATATCTGCCACTGTGCAGGAGAATCCGTATAGGTGTTCGAGTGTTCGAACCCTAATGCGTGAGAAATGGTACGAAAACGTTGTATTTACATATCTGCCACTATGCAAGAGAATCCGTATAGGTGTTCGAGTGTTCGAACCCTAATGCGCAAGAAATTGTAAGTAAATGCTGTATTTACATATATGCCACTGTGCAGGAGAATCCGTATAGGTGTTCGAGTGTTCGAACCCAAATGCGTGAGAAATGGCAAGTGAATGTCGCATTTGCATATCTGCCACTGTGCATGAGAATCCGTATAGGTCTTCGAGTGTTCGAACACTAATGCGTGAGAAATGGTAAGCAAACGTTGTATTTACATATCTGCCACTGTGCAGGAGAATCCGTATAGGTGTTCGAGTGTTCGAACCCCAATGCGTGAGAAATCGTATAAAAGTGTTGTATTTACATATCTGCCACTGTGCAAGAGAATCCGTATAGGTGTTCGAGTGTTCGAACCCTAATGCGCGAGAAATTGTAAGTAAATGCTGTATTTACATATATGCCACTGTGCAGGAGAATCCGTATTTTAGGTGTTCGAGTGTTCGAACCCTAATTCGTGAGAAATGGTAAGTAAACGCCGCATTTACATATCTGCCACTGTGCAGGAGAATCCGTATAGGTGTTTCGAGTGTTCGAACCCTAATGCGTGAGAAATGGTAGGAAAACGTTGTATTTACATATCTGCCACTATGCAAGAGAATCCGTATAGGTGTTCGAGTGTTCGAACCCTAATGCGCAAGAAATTGTAAGTAAATGCTGTATTTACATATATGCCACTGTGCAGGAGAATCCGTATAGGTGTTCGAGTGTTCGAACCCGAATGCGTGAGAAATGGCAAGTGAATGTCGCATTTGCATATCTGCCACTGTGCATGAGAATCCGTATAGGTCTTCGAGTGTTCGAACACTAATGCGTGAGAAATGGTAAGCAAACGTTGTATTTACATATCTGCCACTGTGCAGGAGAATCCGTATAGGTGTTCGAGTGTTCGAACCCCAATGCGTGAGAAATCGTATAAAAGTGTTGTATTTACATATCTGCCACTGTGCAAGAGAATCCGTATAGGTGTTCGAGTGTTCGAACCCTAATGCGCGAGAAATTGTAAGTAAATGCTGTATTTACATATATGCCACTGTGCAGGAGAATCCGTATAGGTGTTCGAGTGTTCGAACCCTAATTCGTGAGAAATGGTAAGTAAACGCCGCATTTACATATCTGCCACTGTGCAGGAGAATCCGTATAGGTCTTCGAGTGTTCGAACCCTAATGCGTGAGAAATTGTAAGGAAACGTTGTATTTACATATCTGCCACGGTGCAGGAGAATCCGTATAGGTGTTCGATTGTTTGAACCCTAATGCGTGAGAAATGGTAAGGGAACCCTAATGCGTGAGAAATGGTAAGTAAATGCTGTATTTACATATATGCCACTGTGCAGGAGAATCCGTATAGGTGTTCGAGTGTTCGAACCCTAATGCGTGAGAAATGGTAAGGAAACGTTGTATTTACATATATGCCACTGTGCAGGAGAATCCGTATAGGTGTTCGAGTGTTCGAACCCTAATGCGTGAGAAATGGTAAGTAAACGCCGCATTTATATATTTGCCACAGTGCAGAAGAATCCGTATAGGTCTTCGAGTGTTCGAACCCTAATGCATGAGAAATTGTAAGGTAACGTTGTGTTTACATATCTGGCACTGTGCAGGAGAATCCGTATAGGTGTTCGAGTGTTCGAACCCTAATGCATGAGAAATGGTAAGCAAACGTTGTATTTACATATCTGCCACAGTGCAGGAGAATCCGTATAGGTGTTCGAGTGTTCGAACCCTAATGCGTGAGAAATGGTAAGTAAACGCCGCATTTACATATCTGCCGCTGTGCAGGAGAATCCGTATAGGTGTTCGAGTGTTCGAACCCTAATTCGTGAGAAATGGTAAGGAAACGTTGTATTTACATATCTGCCACTGTGCAGGAGAATCCGTATAGGTGTTCGAGAGTTCGAACCCTAATGCGTGAGAAATGGTAAGCAAACGTTGTATTTACATATCTGCCACTGTGCAGGAGAATCCGTATAGCTGTTCGAGTGTTCGAACCCTAATGCGTGAGAAATGGTAAAAAAACGTTGTATTTACATATCTGCCACTGTGCAAGAGAATCCGTATAGGTGTTCGAGTGTTCGAACCCTAATGCGCGAGAAATTATAAGTAAATGCCATATTTACATATATGCCACTGTGCAGGAGAATCCGTATAGGTGTTCGAGTGTTCGAACCCTAATGGGTGAGACATGGTAAGTAAACGCCGCATTTACATATCTGCCACTGTGCAGGAGAATCCGTATAGGTGTTCGAGTGTTCGAACCCTCATGCGTGAGAAATTGTAAGGAAACGTTGTATTTACATATCTGCCACTGTGCAGGAGAATCCGTATAGGTGTTCGAGTGTTCGAACCCTAATGCGTGAGAAATGGTAAGAAAACGTTGTATTTACATATCTGCCACTAGGCAGGAGAATCCGTATTGGTGTTCGAGTGTTTGAACCCTAATGCGTGAGAAATGGTAAGGGAACCCTAATGCGTGAGAAATGGTAAGTAGATGCTGTATTTACATATCTGCCACTACGCAGGAGAATCCGTATAGGTGTTCGAGTGTTCGAACCCTAATGCATGAGAAATGGTAAGGAAACGTTGTATTTACATATCTGCCACTGTGCAGGAGAATCCGTATAGGTGTTCGAGTGTTTGAACCCTAATGGGTGAGACATGGTAAGTAAACGCTGCATTTACATATCTGCCACTGTGCAGGAGAATCCGTACAGGTGTTCGAGTGTTCGAACCCTAATGCGTGAGAAATTGTAAGGAAACGTTGTATTTACATATCTGCCACTGTGCAGGAGAATCCGTATAGGTGTTCGAGTGTTTGAACCCTATTGCGTGAGAAATGGTAAGGTAACCCTAATGCGTGAGAAATGGTAAGTAAATGCTGTATTTACATATATGCCACTGTGCAGGAGAATCCGTATAGGTGTTCGAGTGTTCGAACCCTAATGCGTGAGAAATGGTAAGGAAACGTTGTATTTACATATCTGCCACTGTGCAGGAGAATCCGTATAGGTGTTCGAGTGTTTGAACCCTAATGGGTGAGACATGGTAAGTAAACGCCGCATTTACATATCTGCCACTGTGCAGGAGAATCCGTATAGGTGTTCGAGTGTTCGAACCCTAATGCGTGAGAAATGGTACGAAAACGTTGTATTTACATATCTGCCACTATGCAAGAGAATCCGTATAGGTGTTCGAGTGTTCGAACCCTAATGCGCAAGAAATTGTAAGTAAATGCTGTATTTACATATATGCCACTGTGCAGGAGAATTCGTATAGGTGTTCGAGTGTTCGAACCCTAATGCGTGAGAAATGGCAAGTGAATGTCGCATTTGCATATCTGCCACTGTGCATGAGAATCCGTATAGGTCTTCGAGTGTTCGAACCCTAATGCGTGAGAAATGGTAAGCAAACGTTGTATTTACATATCTGCCACTGTGCAGGAGAATCCGTATAGGTGTTCTAGTGTTCGAACCCTAATGCGTGAGAAATGGTATAAAAGTGTTGTATTTACATATCTGCCACTGTGCAAGAGAATCCGTATAGGTGTTCGAGTGTTCGAACCCTAATGCGCGAGAAATTGTAAGTAAATGCTGTATTTACATATATGCCACTGTGCAGGAGAATCCGTATAGGTGTTCGAGTGTTCGAACCCTAATTCGTGAGAAATGGTAAGTAAACGCCGCATTTACATATCTGCCACTGTGCAGGAGAATCCGTATAGGTCTTCGAGTGTTCGAACCCTCATGCGTGAGAAATTGTAAAGAAACGTTGTATTTACATATCTGCCACGGTGCAGGAGAATCCGTATAGGTGTTCGAGTGTTTGAACCCTAATGCGTGAGAAATGGTAAGGGAACCCTAATGCGTGAGAAATGGTAAGTAAATGCTGTATTTACATATATGCCACTGTGCAGGAGAATCCGTATAGGTGTTCGAGTGTTCGAACCCTAATGCGTGAGAAATGGTAAGGAAACGTTGTATTTACATATATGCCACTGTGCAGGAGAATCCGTATAGGTGTTCGAGTGTTCGAACCCTAATGCGTGAGAAATGGTAAGTAAACGCCGCATTTACATATCTGCCACTGTGCAGGAGAATCCGTATAGGTCTTCGAGTGTTCGAACCCTAATGCATGAGAAATTGTAAGGTAACGTTGTATTTACATATCTGGCACTGTGCAGGAGAATCCGTATAGGTGTTCGAGTGTTCGAACCCTAATGCATGAGAAATGGTAAGCAAACGTTGTATTTACATATCTGCCACAGTGCAGGAGAATCCGTATAGGTGTTCGAGTGTTCGAACCCTAATGCGTGAGAAATGGTAAGTAAGCGCCGCATTTACATATCTGCCGCTGTGCAGGAGAATCCGTATAGGTGTTCGAGTGTTCGAACCCTAATTCGTGAGAAATGGTAAGGAAACGTTGTATTTACATATCTGCAACTGTGCAGGAGAATCCGTATAGGTGTTCGAGTGTTCGAACCCTAATGCGTGAGAAATGGTAAGCAAACGTTGTATTTACATATCTACCACTGTGCAGGAGAATCCGTATAGCTGTTCGAGTGTTCGAACCCTAATGCGTGAGAAATGGTAAAAAAACGTTGTATTTACATATCTGCCACTGTGCAAGAGAATCCGTATAGGTGTTCGAGTGTTCGAACCCTAATGCGCGACAAATTATAAGTAAATGCCATATTTACATATATGCCACTGTGCAGGAGAATCCGTATAGGTGTTCGAGTGTTCGAACCCTAATGGTTGAGACATGGTAAGTAAACGCCGCATTTACATATCTGCCACTGTGCAGGAGAATCCGTATAGGTGTTCGAGTGTTCGAACCCTCATGCGTGAGAAATTGTAAGGAAACGTTGTATTTACATATCTGCCACTGTGCAAGAGAATCCGTATAGGTGTTCGAGTGTTCGAACCCTAATGCGTGAGAAATGGTAAGAAAACGTTGTATTTACATATCTGCCACTGTGCAGGAGAATCCGTATAGGTGTTCGAGTGTCCATACCCTAATGCGCGAGAAATTGTAAGTAAATGCTGTATTTACATATATGCCACTGTGCAGGAGAATCCGTATAGGTGTTCGAGTGTTCGAACCCTAATTCGTGAGAAATGGTAAGTAAACGCCGCATTTACATATCTGCCACTGTGCAGGAGAATCCGTATAGGTGTTCGAGTGTTCGAACCCTAATGCGTGAGAAATGGTACGAAAACGTTGTATTTACATATCTGCCACTATGCAAGAGAATCCGTATAGGTGTTCGAGTGTTCGAACCCTAATGCGCAAGAAATTGTAAGTAAATGCTGTATTTACGTATATGCCACTGTGCAGGAGAATCCGTATAGGTGTTCGAGTGTTCGAACCCTAATGCGTGAGAAATGGCAAGTGAATGTCGCATTTGCATATCTGCCACTGTGCATGAGAATCCGTATAGGTGTTCGAGTGTTCGAACCCTAATGGGTGAGACATGGTAAGTAAACGCCGCATTTACATATCTGCCACTGTGCAGGAGAATCCGTATAGGTGTTCGAGTGTTCGAACCCTAATGCGTGAGAAATGGTACGAAAACGTTGTATTTACATATCTGCCACTATGCAAGAGAATCCGTATAGGTGTTCGAGTGTTCGAACCCTAATGCGTGAGAAATGGCAAGTGAATGTCGCATTTGCATATCTGCCACTGTGCATGAGAATCCGTATAGGTCTTCGAGTGTTCGAACCCTAATGCGTGAGAAATGGTAAGCAAACGTTGTATTTACATATCTGCCACTGTGCAGGAGAATCCGTATAGGTGTTCGAGTGTTCGAACCCTAATGCGCGAGAAATTGTAAGTAAATGCTGTATTTACATATATGCCACTGTGCAGGAGAATCCGTATAGGTGTTCGAGTGTTCGAACCCTAATTCGTGAGAAATGGTAAGTAAACGCCGCATTTACATATCTGCCACTGTGCAGGAGAATCCGTATAGGTGTTCGAGTGTTCGAATCCTAATGCGTGAGAAATGGTAAGAAAACGTTGTATTTACATATCTGCCACGGTGCAGGAGAATCCGTATAGGTGTTCGAGTGTTTGAAACCTAATGCGTGAGAAATGGTAAGAAAACGTTGTATTTACATATCTGCCACGGTGCAGGAGAATCCGTATAGGTGTTCGAGTGTTTGAAACCTAATGCGTGAGAAATGGTAAGGGAACCCTAATGCGTGAAAAATGGTAAGTAAATGCTGTATTTACATATATGCCACTGTGCAGGAGAATCCGTACAGGTGTTCGAGTGTTCGAACCCTAATGCGTTAGAAATGGTAAGGAAACGTTGTATTTACATATATGCCACTGTGCAGGAGAATCCGTATAGGTGTTCGAGTGTTCGAACCCTAATGCGTGAGAAAGGGTAAGTAAACGCCGCATTTACATATCTGCCACTGTGCAGGAGAATCCGTATAGGTGTTCGAGTGTTCGAACCCTCATGCGTGAGAAATTGTAAGGAAACGTTGTATTTACATATCTGCCACTGTGCAGGAGAATCCGTATAGGTGTTCGAGTGTTCGAACCCTAATGCGTGAGAAATGGTAAGAAAACGTTGTATTTACATATCTGCCACTGTGCAGGAGAATCCGTATAGGTGTTCGAGTGTCCATACCCTAATGCGCGAGAAATTGTAAGTAAATGCTGTATTTACATATATGCCACTGTGCAGGAGAATCCGTATAGGTGTTCGAGTGTTCGAACCCTAATGCGTGAGAAATGGTAAGTAAACGCCGCATTTACATATCTGCCACTGTGCAGGAGAATCCGTATAGGTGTTCGAGTGTTCGAACCCTAATGCGTGAGAAATGGTACGAAAACGTTGTATTTACATATCTGCCACTATGCAAGAGAATCCGTATAGGTGTTCGAGTGTTCGAACCCTAATGCGCAAGAAATTGTAAGTAAATGCTGTATTTACATATATGCCACTGTGCAGGAGAATCCGTATAGGTGTTCGAGTGTTCGAACCCTAATGCGTGAGAAATGGCAAGTGAATGTCGCATTTGCATATCTGCCACTGTGCATGAGAATCCGTATAGGTGTTCGAGTGTTCGAACCCTAATGGGTGAGACATGGTAAGTAAACGCCGCATTTACATATCTGCCACTGTGCAGGAGAATCCGTATAGGTGTTCGAGTGTTCGAACCCTAATGCGTGAGAAATGGTACGAAAACGTTGTATTTACATATCTGCCACTATGCAAGAGAATCCGTATAGGTGTTCGAGTGTTCGAACCCTAATGCGTGAGAAATGGCAAGTGAATGTCGCATTTGCATATCTGCCACTGTGCATGAGAATCCGTATAGGTCTTCGAGTGTTCGAACCCTAATGCGTGAGAAATGGTAAGCAAACGTTGTATTTACATATCTGCCACTGTGCAGGAGAATCCGTATAGGTGTTCGAGTGTTCGAACCCTAATGCGCGAGAAATTGTAAGTAAATGCTGTATTTACATATATGCCACTGTGCAGGAGAATCCGTATAGGTGTTCGAGTGTTCGAACCCTAATTCGTGAGAAATGGTAAGTAAACGCCGCATTTACATATCTGCCACTGTGCAGGAGAATCCGTATAGGTGTTCGAGTGTTCGAACCCTAATGCGTGAGAAATGGTAAGAAAACGTTGTATTTACATATCTGCCACGGTGCAGGAGAATCCGTATAGGTGTTCGAGTGTTTGAAACCTAATGCGTGAGAAATGGTAAGAAAACGTTGTATTTACATATCTGCCACGGTGCAGGAGAATCCGTATAGGTGTTCGAGTGTTTGAAACCTAATGCGTGAGAAATGGTAAGGGAACCCTAATGCGTGAGAAATGGTAAGTAAATGCTGTATTTACATATATGCCACTGTGCAGGAGAATCCGTACAGGTGTTCGAGTGTTCGAACCCTAATGCGTTAGAAATGGTAAGGAAACGTTGTATTTACATATATGCCACTGTGCAGGAGAATCCGTATAGGTGTTCGAGTGTTCGAACCCTAATGCGTGAGAATGGGTAAGTAAACGCCGCATTTACATATCTGCCACTGTGCAGGAGAATCCGTATAGGTGTTCGAGTGTTCGAACCCTCATGCGTGAGAAATTGTAAGGAAACGTTGTATTTACATATCTGCCACTGTGCAGGAGAATCCGTATAGGTGTTCGAGTGTTCGAACCCTAATGCGTGAGAAATGGTAAGAAAACGTTGTATTTACATATCTGCCACTGTGCAGGAGAATCCGTATAGGTGTTCGAGTGTTCATACCCTAATGCGCGAGAAATTGTAAGTAAATGCTGTATTTACATATATGCCACTGTGCAGGAGAATCCGTATAGGTGTTCGAGTGTTCGAACCCTAATGCGTGAGAAATGGTAAGTAAACGCCGCATTTACATATCTGCCACTGTGCAGGAGAATCCGTATAGGTCTTCGAGTGTTCGAATCCTAATGCGTGAGAAATTGTAAGGTAACGTTGTATTTACATATCTGTCACTGTGCAGGAGAATCCGTATAGGTGTTCGAGTGTTCGAACCCTAATGCGTGAGAAATGGTAAGAAAACGTTGTATTTACATATCTACCACTGTGCAAGAGAATCCGTATAGGTGTTCGAGTGTTCGAACCCTACTGCGCGAGAAATTGTAAGTAAATGCTGTATTTACATATCTGACACTGTGCAGGAGAATCCGTATAGGTGTTCGAGTGTTCGAACCCTAATGCGTGAGAAATGGTAAGGAAACGTTGTATTTACATATCTGCCACTGTGCAGGAGAATCCGTATAGGTGTTCGAGTGTTCGAACCCTAATGCGTGAGAAATGGTATAAAAGCGTTGTATTTACATATCTTCCACTGTGCAAGAGAATCCGCATAGGTGTTCGAGTGTTCGAACCCTAATGCGCGAGAAATTGTAAGTAAATGCTATATTTACATATATGCCACTGTGCAGGAGAATCCGTATAGGTGTTCGAGTGTTCGAACCCTAATGCGTGAGAAATTGTAGGGAAACGTTGTATTTACATATCTGCCACTGTGCAGGAGAATCCGTATAGGTGTTCGAGTGTTCGAACCCTAATGCGTGAGAAATGGTATAAAAGCGTTGTATTTACATATCTGCCACTGTGCAAGAGAATCCGTATAGGTGTTCGAGTGTTCGAACCCTAATACGCGAGAAATTGTAAGTAAATGCTATATTTACATATATGCCACTGTGCAGGAGAATCTGTATACGTGTTCAACTGTTCGAACCCTAATGCGTGAGAAATGGTAAGTAAAAGCCGCATTTACATATCTGCCACTGTGCAGGAGAATCCGTATAGGTCTTCGAGTGTTCGAACCCTAATGCGTGAGAAATTGTAAGGAAACGTTGTATTTACATATCTGCCACTGTGCAGGAGAATCCGTATAGGTGTTCGAGTGTTCGAACCCTAATGCGTGAGAAATGGTATGAAAACGTTGTATTTACATATCTGCCACTGTGCAAGAGAATCCGTATAGGTGTTCGAGTGTTCGAACCCTAATGCGCGAGAAATTGTAAGTAAATGCTATATTTACATATATGCCACTGTGCAGAAGAATCCGTATAGGTGTTCGAGTGTTCGAACCCTAATGCGTGAGAAATGGTAAGGAAACGTTGTATTTACATATCTGCCACTGTGCAGGAGAATCCGTATAGGTGTTCGAGTGTTCGAACCCTAATGCGTGAGAAATGGTATAAAAGCGTTGTATTTACATATCTGCCACTGTGCAGGAGAATCCGTATAGGTGTTCGAGTGTTCGAACCCTAATGCGCGAGAAATTGTAAGTAAATGCTATATTTACATATATGCCACTGTGCAGGAGAATCCGTATACGTGTTCAAGTGTTCGAACCCTAATGCGTGAGAAATGGTAAGTAAAAGCCGCATTTACATATCTGCCACTGTGCAGGAGAATCCGTATAGGTCTTCGAGTGTTCGAACCCTAATGCGTGAGAAATTATAAGGAAACGTTGTATTTACATATCTGCCACTGTGCAGGAGAATCCGTATAGGTGTTCGAGTGTTCGAACCCTAATGCGTGAGAAATGGTATGAAAACGTTGTATTTACATATCTGCCACTGTGCAAGAGAATCCGTATAGGTGTTCGAGTGTTCGAACCCTAATGCGCGAGAAATTGTAAGTAAATGCTATATTTACATATATGCCACTGTGCAGAAGAATCCGTATAGGTGTTCGAGTGTTCGAACCCTAATGGGTGAGACATGGTAAGTAAACGACGCATTTACATATCTGCCACTGTGCAGGAGAATCCGTATAGGTGTTCTAGTGTTCGAACCCTAATGCGTGAGAAATTGTAAGGAAACGTTCTATTTACATATCTGCCACTGTGCAGGAGAATCCGTATAGGTGTTCGAGTGTTCGAACCCTAATGCGTGAGAAATGGTAAGAAAACGTTGTATTTACATGTCTGCTACTATGCAAGAGAATCCGTATAGGTGTTCGAGTGTTCGAACCCTAATGCGCGAAAAATTGTAAGTAAATGCTGTATTTACATATATGCCACTGTGCAGGAGAATCCGTATAGGTGTTCGAGTGTTCGAAACCTAATGCGTCAGAAATGGTAAGTAAACGCCGCATTTACATATCTGCTACTCTGCAGGAGAATCCGTATAGGTCTTCGAGTGTTCGAACCCTAATGCATGAGAAATTGTAAGGAAACCTCGTATTTACATATCTGCCACTGTGCAGGAGAATCCGTGTAGGTGTTCGAGTGTTCGAACCCTAATGCGTGAGAAATGGTAAGTAAACGCCGCATTTACATATCTGCCACTGTGCAGGAGAATCCGTACAGGTGTTCGAGTGTTCGAACCCTAATGCGTGAGAAATTGTAAGGTAACGTTGTATTTACATATCTGGCACTGTGCAGGAGAATCCGTATAGGTGTTCGAGTGTTCGAACCCTAATGCATGAGAAATGGTAAGCAAACGTTGTATTTACATATCTGCCACAGTGCAGGAGAATCCGTATAGGTGTTCGAGTGTTCGAACCCTAATGCATGAGAAATGGTAAGTAAACGCCGCATTTAAATATCTGCCGCTGTGCAGGAGAATCCGTATAGGTGTTCGAGTGTTCGAACCCTAATTCGTGAGAAATGGTAAGGAAACGTTGTATTTACATATCTGCCACTGTGCAGGAGAATCCGTATAGGTGTTCGAGTGTTCGAACCCTAATGCGTGAGAAATGGTAAGCAAACGTTGTATTTACATATCTGCCACTGTGCAGGAGAATCCGTATAGCTGTTCGAGTGTTCGAACCCTAATGCGTGAGAAATGGTAAAAAAACGTTGTATTTACATATCTGCCACTGTGCAAGAGAATCCGTATAGGTGTTCGAGTGTTCGAACCCTAATGCGCGAGAAATTATAAGTAAATGCCATATTTACATATATGCCACTGTGCAGGAGAATCCGTATAGGTGTTCGATTGTTCGAACCCTAATGGGTGAGACATGGTAAGTAAACGCCGCATTTACATATCTGCCACTGTGCAGGAGAATCCGTATAGGTGTTCGAGTGTTCGAACCCTCATGCGTGAGAAATTGTAAGGAAACGTTGTATTTACATATCTGCCACTGTGCAGGAGAATCCGTATAGGTGTTCGAGTGTTCGAACCCTAATGCGTGAGAAATGGTAAGAAAACGTTGTATTTACATGTCTGCTACTATGCAAGAGAATCCGTATAGGTGTTCGAGTGTTCGAACCCTAATGCGCGAAAAATTGTAAGTAAATGCTGTATTTACATATATGCCACTGTGCAGGAGAATCCGTATAGGTGTTCGAGTGTTCGAAACCTAATGCGTGAGAAATGGTAAGTAAACGCCGCATTTACATATCTGCTACTCTGCAGGAGAATCCGTATAGGTCCTCGAGTGTTCGAACCCTAATGCATGAGAAATTGTAAGGAAACCTCGTATTTACATATCTGCCACTGTGCAGGAGAATCCGTGTAGGTGTTCGAGTGTTCGAACCCTAATGCGTGAGAAATGGTAAGTAAACGCCGCATTTACATATCTGCCACTGTGCAGGAGAATCCGTATAGGTGTTCGAGTGTTCGAACCCTAATGCGTGAGAAATGGTAAGAAAACGTTGTATTTACATGTCTGCCACTGTGCAGGAGAATCCGTATAGGTGTTCGAGTGTCCATACCCTAATGCGCGAGAAATTGTAAGTAAATGCTGTATTTACATATATGCCACTGTGCAGGAGAATCCGTATAGGTGTTCGAGTGTTCGAACCCTAATGCGTGAGAAATGGTAAGTAAACGCCGCATTTACATATCTGCCACTGTGCAGGAGAATCCGTATAGGTCTTCGAGTGTTCGAATCCTAATGCGTGAGAAATTGTAAGGTAACGTTGTATTTACATATCTGTCACTGTGCAGGAGAATCCGTATAGGTGTTCGAGTGTTCGAACCCTAATGCGTGAGAAATGGTAAGTAAACGCCGTATTTGCATATCTACCACTGTGCAAGAGAATCCGTATAGGTGTTCGAGTGTTCGAACCCTACTGCGTGAGAAATTGTAAGTAAATGCTGTATTTACATATCTGACACTGTGCAGGAGAATCCGTATAGGTGTTCGAGTGTTCGAACCCTAATGCGTGAGAAATGGTAAGGAAACGTTGTATTTACATATCTGCCACTGTGCAGGAGAATCCGTATAGGTGTTCGAGTGTTCGAACCCTAATGCGTGAGAAATGGTATAAAAGCGTTGTATTTACATATCTGCCACTGTGCAAGAGAATCCGTATAGGTGTTCGAGTGTTCGAACACTAATGCGCGAGAAATTGTAAGTAAATGCTATATTTACATATATGCCACTGTGCAGGAGAATCCGTATAGGTGTTCGAGTGTTCGAACCCTAATGCGTGAGAAATTGTAAGGAAACGTTGTATTTACATATCTGCCACTGTGCAGGAGAATCCGTATAGGTGTTTGAGTGTTCGAACCCTAATGCGTGAGAAATGGTATAAAAGCGTTGTATTTACATATCTGCCACTGTGCAAGAGAATCCGTATAGGTGTTCGAGTGTTCGAACCCTAATGCGCGAGAAATTCTAAGTAAATGCTATATTTACATATATGCCACTGTGCAGGAGAATCCGTATACGTGTTCGAGTCTTCGAACCCTAATGCGTGAGAAATGGTAAGTAAACGCCGCATTTACATATCTGCCACTGTGCAGGAGAATCCGTATAGGTCTTCGAGTGTTCGAACCCTAATGCGTGAGAAATTGTAAGGAAACGTTGTATTTACATATCTGCCACTGTGCAGGAGAATCCGTATAGGTGTTCGAGTGTTCGAACCCTAATGAGTGAGAAATGGTATGAAAACGTTGTATTTACATATCTGCCACTGTGCAAGAGAATCCGTATAGGTGTTCGAGTGTTCGAACCCTAATGCGCAAGAAATTGTAAGTAAATGCTGTATTTACATATATGCCACTGTGCAGGAGAATCCGTATAGGTGTTCGAGTGTTCGAACCCTAATGCGTGAGAAATGGCAAGTGAATGTCGCATTTGCATATCTGCCACTGTGCATGAGAATCCGTATAGGTCTTCAAGTGTTCGAACCCTAATGCGTGAGAAATGGTAAGCAAACGTTGTATTTACATATCTGCCACTGTGCAGGAGAATCCGTATAGGTGTTCGAGTGTTCGAACCCTAATGCGCGAGAAATTGTAAGTAAATGCTGTATTTACATATATGCCACTGTGCAGGAGAATCCGTATAGGTGTTCGAGTGTTCGAACCCTAATTCGTGAGAAATGGTAAGTAAACGCCGCATTTACATATCTGCCACTGTGCAGGAGAATCCGTATAGGTGTTCGAGTGTTCGAACCCTAATGCGTGAGAAATGGTAAGAAAACGTTGTATTTACATATCTGCCACGGTGCAGGAGAATCCGTATAGGTGTTCGAGTGTTTGAAACCTAATGCGTGAGAAATGGTAAGAAAACGTTGTATTTACATATCTGCCACGGTGCAGGAGAATCCGTATAGGTGTTCGAGTGTTTGAAACCTAATGCGTGAGAAATGGTAAGTAAATGCTGTATTTACATATATGCCACTGTGCAGGAGAATCCGTACAGGTGTTCGAGTGTTCGAACCCTAATGCGTTAGAAATGGTAAGGAAACGTTGTATTTACATATATGCCACTGTGCAGGAGAATCCGTATAGGTGTTCGAGTGTTCGAACCCTAATGCGTGAGAAAGGGTAAGTAAACGCCGCATTTACATATCTGCCACTGTGCAGGAGAATCCGTATAGGTGTTCGAGTGTTCGAACCCTAATGCGTGAGAAATGGTAAGTAAACGCCGCATTTACATATCTGCCACTGTGCAGGAGAATCCGTATAGGTCTTCGAGTGTTCGAATCCTAATGCGTGAGAAATTGTAAGGTAACGTTGTATTTACATATCTGTCACTGTGCAGGAGAATCCGTATAGGTGTTCGAGTGTTCGAACCCTAATGCGTGAGAAATGGTAAGTAAACGCCGTATTTACATATCTACCACTGTGCAAGAGAATCCGTATAGGTGTTCGAGTGTTCGAACCCTACTGCGTGAGAAATTGTAAGTAAATGCTGTATTTACATATCTGACACTGTGCAGGAGAATCCGTATAGGTGTTCGAGTGTTCGAACCCTAATGCGTGAGAAATGGTAAGGAAACGTTGTATTTACATATCTGCCACTGTGCAGGAGAATCCGTATAGGTGTTCGAGTGTTCGAACCCTAATGCGTGAGAAATGGTATAAAAGCGTTGTATTTACATATCTGCCACTGTGCAAGAGAATCCGTATAGGTGTTCGAGTGTTCGAACACTAATGCGCGAGAAATTGTAAGTAAATGCTATATTTACATATATGCCACTGTGCAGGAGAATCCGTATAGGTGTTCGAGTGTTCGAACCCTAATGCGTGAGAAATTGTAAGGAAACGTTGTATTTACATATCTGCCACTGTGCAGGAGAATCCGTATAGGTGTTTGAGTGTTCGAACCCTAATGCGTGAGAAATGGTATAAAAGCGTTGTATTTACATATCTGCCACTGTGCAAGAGAATCCGTATAGGTGTTCGAGTGTTCGAACCCTAATGCGCGAGAAATTCTAAGTAAATGCTATATTTACATATATGCCACTTTGCAGGAGAATCCGTATACGTGTTCGAGTCTTCGAACCCTAATGCGTGAGAAATGGTAAGTAAACGCCGCATTTACATATCTGCCACTGTGCAGGAGAATCCGTATAGGTCTTCGAGTGTTCGAACCCTAATGCGTGAGAAATTGTAAGGAAACGTTGTATTTACATATCTGCCACTGTGCAGGAGAATCCGTATAGGTGTTCGAGTGTTCGAACCCTAATGAGTGAGAAATGGTATGAAAACGTTGTATTTACATATCTGCCACTGTGCAAGAGAATCCGTATAGGTGTTCGAGTGTTCGAACCCTAATGCGCAAGAAATTGTAAGTAAATGCTGTATTTACATATATGCCACTGTGCAGGAGAATCCGTATAGGTGTTCGAGTGTTCGAACCCTAATGCGTGAGAAATGGCAAGTGAATGTCGCATTTGCATATCTGCCACTGTGCATGAGAATCCGTATAGGTCTTCAAGTGTTCGAACCCTAATGCGTGAGAAATGGTAAGCAAACGTTGTATTTACATATCTGCCACTGTGCAGGAGAATCCGTATAGGTGTTCGAGTGTTCGAACCCTAATGCGCGAGAAATTGTAAGTAAATGCTGTATTTACATATATGCCACTGTGAAGGAGAATCCGTATAGGTGTTCGAGTGTTCGAACCCTAATTCGTGAGAAATGGTAAGTAAACGCCGCATTTACATATCTGCCACTGTGCAGGAGAATCCGTATAGGTGTTCGAGTGTTCGAACCCTAATGCGTGAGAAATGGTAAGAAAACGTTGTATTTACATATCTGCCACGGTGCAGGAGAATCCGTATAGGTGTTCGAGTGTTTGAAACCTAATGCGTGAGAAATGGTAAGAAAACGTTGTATTTACATATCTGCCACGGTGCAGGAGAATCCGTATAGGTGTTCGAGTGTTTGAAACCTAATGCGTGAGAAATGGTAAGGGAACCCTAATGCGTGAGAAATGGTAAGTAAATGCTGTATTTACATATATGCCACTGTGCAGGAGAATCCGTACAGGTGTTCGAGTGTTCGAACCCTAATGCGTTAGAAATGGTAAGGAAACGTTGTATTTACATATATGCCACTGTGCAGGAGAATCCGTATAGGTGTTCGAGTGTTCGAACCCTAATGCGTGAGAAAGGGTAAGTAAACGCCGCATTTACATATCTGCCACTGTGCAGGAGAATCCGTATAGGTGTTCGAGTGTTCGAACCCTCATGCGTGAGAAATTGTAAGGAAACGTTGTATTTACATATCTGCCACTGTGCAGGAGAATCCGTATAGGTGTTCGAGTGTTCGAACCCTAATGCGTGAGAAATGGTAAGTAAACGCCGCATTTACATATCTGCCACTGTGCAGGAGAATCCGTATAGGTCTTCGAGTGTTCGAATCCTAATGCGTGAGAAATTGTAAGGTAACGTTGTATTTACATATCTGTCACTGTGCAGGAGAATCCGTATAGGTGTTCGAGTGTTCGAACCCTAATGCGTGAGAAATGGTAAGAAAACGTTGTATTTACATATCTACCACTGTGCAAGAGAATCCGTATAGGTGTTCGAGTGTTCGAACCCTACTGCGCGAGAAATTGTAAGTAAATGCTGTATTTACATATCTGACACTGTGCAGGAGAATCCGTATAGGTGTTCGAGTGTTCGAACCCTAATGCGTGAGAAATGGTAAGGAAACGTTGTATTTACATATCTGCCACTGTGCAGGAGAATCCGTATAGGTGTTCGAGTGTTCGAACCCTAATGCGTGAGAAATGGTATAAAAGCGTTGTATTTACATATCTGCCACTGTGCAAGAGAATCCGTATAGGTGTTCGAGTGTTCGAACCCTAATGCGCGAGAAATTGTAAGTAAATGCTATATTTACATATATGCCACTGTGCAGGAGAATCCGTATAGGTGTTCGAGTGTTCGAACCCTAATGCGTGAGAAATTGTAAGGAAACGTTGTATTTACATATCTGCCACTGTGCAGGAGAATCCGTATAGGTGTTCGAGTGTTCGAACCCTAATGCGTGAGAAATGGTATAAAAGCGTTGTATTTACATATCTGCCACTGTGCAAGAGAATCCGTATAGGTGTTCGAGTGTTCGAACCCTAATGCGCGAGAAATTGTAAGTAAATGCTATATTTACATATATGCCACTGTGCAGGAGAATCTGTATACGTGTTCAACTGTTCGAACCCTAATGCGTGAGAAATGGTAAGTAAAAGCCGCATTTACATATCTGCCACTGTGCAGGAGAATCCGTACAGGTCTTCAAGTGTTCGAACCCTAATGCGTGAGAAATTGTAAGGAAACGTTGTATTTACATATCTGCCACTGTGCAGGAGAATCCGTATAGGTGTTCGAGTGTTCGAACCCTAATGCGTGAGAAATGGTATGAAAACGTTGTATTTACATATCTGCCACTGTGCAAGAGAATCCGTATAGGTGTTCGAGTGTTCGAACCCTAATGCGCGAGAAATTGTAAGTAAATGCTATATTTACATATATGCCACTGTGCAGAAGAATCCGTATAGGTGTTCGAGTGTTCGAACCCTAATGCGTGAGAAATGGTAAGGAAACGTTGTATTTACATATCTGCCACTGTGCAGGAGAATCCGTATAGGTGTTCGAGTGTTCGAACCCTAATGCGTGAGAAATGGTATAAAAGCGTTGTATTTACATATCTGCCACTGTGCAAGAGAATCCGTATAGGTGTTCGAGTGTTCGAACCCTAATGCGCGAGAAATTGTAAGTAAATGCTATATTTACATATATGCCACTATGCAGGAGAATCCGTATAGGTGTTCGAGTGTTCGAACCCTAATGCGTGAGAAATTGTAAGGAAACGTTGTATTTACATATCTGCCACTGTGCAGGAGAATCCGTATAGGTGTTCGAGTGTTCGAACCCTAATGCGTGAGAAATGGTATAAAAGCGTTGTATTTACATATCTGCCACTGTGCAAGAGAATCCGTATAGGTGTTCGAGTGTTCGAACCCTAATGCGCGAGAAATTGTAAGTAAATGCTATATTTACATATATGCCACTGTGCAGGAGAATCCGTATACGTGTTCAAGTGTTCGAACCCTAATGCGTGAGAAATGGTAAGTAAAAGCCGCATTTACATATCTGCCACTGTGCAGGAGAATCCGTATAGGTCTTCGAGTGTTCGAACCCTAATGCGTGAGAAATGGTAAGTAAACGCCGCATTTACATATCTGCCACTGTGCAGGAGAATCCGTATAGGTCTTCGAGTGTTCGAATCCTAATGCGTGAGAAATTGTAAGGTAACGTTGTATTTACATATCTGTCACTGTGCAGGAGAATCCGTATAGGTGTTCGAGTGTTCGAACCCTAATGCGTGAGAAATGGTAAGTAAACGCCGTATTTACATATCTACCACTGTGCAAGAGAATCCGTATAGGTGTTCGAGTGTTCGAACCCTACTGCGTGAGAAATTGTAAGTAAATGCTGTATTTACATATCTGACACTGTGCAGGAGAATCCGTATAGGTGTTCGAGTGTTCGAACCCTAATGCGTGAGAAATGGTAAGGAAACGTTGTATTTACATATCTGCCACTGTGCAGGAGAATCCGTATAGGTGTTCGAGTGTTCGAACCCTAATGCGTGAGAAAGGGTAAGTAAACGCCGCATTTACATATCTGCCACTGTGCAGGAGAATCCGTATAGGTGTTCGAGTGTTCGAACCCTAATGCGTGAGAAATGGTAAGTAAACGCCGCATTTACATATCTGCCACTGTGCAGGAGAATCCGTATAGGTCTTCGAGTGTTCGAATCCTAATGCGTGAGAAATTGTAAGGTAACGTTGTATTTACATATCTGTCACTGTGCAGGAGAATCCGTATAGGTGTTCGAGTGTTCGAACCCTAATGCGTGAGAAATGGTAAGTAAACGCCGTATTTACATATCTACCACTGTGCAAGAGAATCCGTATAGGTGTTCGAGTGTTCGAACCCTACTGCGTGAGAAATTGTAAGTAAATGCTGTATTTACATATCTGACACTGTGCAGGAGAATCCGTATAGGTGTTCGAGTGTTCGAACCCTAATGCGTGAGAAATGGTAAGGAAACGTTGTATTTACATATCTGCCACTGTGCAGGAGAATCCGTATAGGTGTTCGAGTGTTCGAACCCTAATGCGTGAGAAATGGTATAAAAGCGTTGTATTTACATATCTGCCACTGTGCAAGAGAATCCGTATAGGTGTTCGAGTGTTCGAACACTAATGCGCGAGAAATTGTAAGTAAATGCTATATTTACATATATGCCACTGTGCAGGAGAATCCGTATAGGTGTTCGAGTGTTCGAACCCTAATGCGTGAGAAATTGTAAGGAAACGTTGTATTTACATATCTGCCACTGTGCAGGAGAATCCGTATAGGTGTTCGAGTGTTCGAACCCTAATGCGTGAGAAATGGTATAAAAGCGTTGTATTTACATATCTGCCACTGTGCAAGAGAATCCGTATAGGTGTTCGAGTGTTCGAACCCTAATGCGCGAGAAATTGTAAGTAAATGCTATATTTACATATATGCCACTGTGCAGGAGAATCCGTATACGTGTTCAAGTGTTCGAACCCTAATGCGTGAGAAATGGTAAGTAAAAGCCGCATTTACATATCTGCCACTGTGCAGGAGAATCCGTATAGGTCTTCGAGTGTTCGAACCCTAATGCGTGAGAAATGGTAAGTAAACGCCGCATTTACATATCTGCCACTGTGCAGGAGAATCCGTATAGGTCTTCGAGTGTTCGAATCCTAATGCGTGAGAAATTGTAAGGTAACGTTGTATTTACATATCTGTCACTGTGCAGGAGAATCCGTATAGGTGTTCGAGTGTTCGAACCCTAATGCGTGAGAAATGGTAAGTAAACGCCGTATTTACATATCTACCACTGTGCAAGAGAATCCGTATAGGTGTTCGAGTGTTCGAACCCTACTGCGTGAGAAATTGTAAGTAAATGCTGTATTTACATATCTGACACTGTGCAGGAGAATCCGTATAGGTGTTCGAGTGTTCGAACCCTAATGCGTGAGAAATGGTAAGGAAACGTTGTATTTACATATCTGCCACTGTGCAGGAGAATCCGTATAGGTGTTCGAGTGTTCGAACCCTAATGCGTGAGAAAGGGTAAGTAAACGCCGCATTTACATATCTGCCACTGTGCAGGAGAATCCGTATAGGTGTTCGAGTGTTCGAACCCTAATGCGTGAGAAATGGTAAGTAAACGCCGCATTTACATATCTGCCACTGTGCAGGAGAATCCGTATAGGTCTTCGAGTGTTCGAATCCTAATGCGTGAGAAATTGTAAGGTAACGTTGTATTTACATATCTGTCACTGTGCAGGAGAATCCGTATAGGTGTTCGAGTGTTCGAACCCTAATGCGTGAGAAATGGTAAGTAAACGCCGTATTTACATATCTACCACTGTGCAAGAGAATCCGTATAGGTGTTCGAGTGTTCGAACCCTACTGCGTGAGAAATTGTAAGTAAATGCTGTATTTACATATCTGACACTGTGCAGGAGAATCCGTATAGGTGTTCGAGTGTTCGAACCCTAATGCGTGAGAAATGGTAAGGAAACGTTGTATTTACATATCTGCCACTGTGCAGGAGAATCCGTATAGGTGTTCGAGTGTTCGAACCCTAATGCGTGAGAAATGGTATAAAAGCGTTGTATTTACATATCTGCCACTGTGCAAGAGAATCCGTATAGGTGTTCGAGTGTTCGAACACTAATGCGCGAGAAATTGTAAGTAAATGCTATATTTACATATATGCCACTGTGCAGGAGAATCCGTATAGGTGTTCGAGTGTTCGAACCCTAATGCGTGAGAAATTGTAAGGAAACGTTGTATTTACATATCTGCCACTGTGCAGGAGAATCCGTATAGGTGTTTGAGTGTTCGAACCCTAATGCGTGAGAAATGGTATAAAAGCGTTGTATTTACATATCTGCCACTGTGCAAGAGAATCCGTATAGGTGTTCGAGTGTTCGAACCCTAATGCGCGAGAAATTCTAAGTAAATGCTATATTTACATATATGCCACTGTGCAGGAGAATCCGTATACGTGTTCGAGTCTTCGAACCCTAATGCGTGAGAAATGGTAAGTAAACGCCGCATTTACATATCTGCCACTGTGCAGGAGAATCCGTATAGGTCTTCGAGTGTTCGAACCCTAATGCGTGAGAAATTGTAAGGAAACGTTGTATTTACATATCTGCCACTGTGCAGGAGAATCCGTATAGGTGTTCGAGTGTTCGAACCCTAATGAGTGAGAAATGGTATGAAAACGTTGTATTTACATATCTGCCACTGTGCAAGAGAATCCGTATAGGTGTTCGAGTGTTCGAACCCTAATGCGCAAGAAATTGTAAGTAAATGCTGTATTTACATATATGCCACTGTGCAGGAGAATCCGTATAGGTGTTCGAGTGTTCGAACCCTAATGCGTGAGAAATGGCAAGTGAATGTCGCATTTGCATATCTGCCACTGTGCATGAGAATCCGTATAGGTCTTCAAGTGTTCGAACCCTAATGCGTGAGAAATGGTAAGCAAACGTTGTATTTACATATCTGCCACTGTGCAGGAGAATCCGTATAGGTGTTCGAGTGTTCGAACCCTAATGCGCGAGAAATTGTAAGTAAATGCTGTATTTACATATATGCCACTGTGCAGGAGAATCCGTATAGGTGTTCGAGTGTTCGAACCCTAATTCGTGAGAAATGGTAAGTAAACGCCGCATTTACATATCTGCCACTGTGCAGGAGAATCCGTATAGGTGTTCGAGTGTTCGAACCCTAATGCGTGAGAAATGGTAAGAAAACGTTGTATTTACATATCTGCCACGGTGCAGGAGAATCCGTATAGGTGTTCAAGTGTTTGAAACCTAATGCGTGAGAAATGGTAAGAAAACGTTGTATTTACATATCTGCCACGGTGCAGGAGAATCCGTATAGGTGTTCGAGTGTTTGAAACCTAATGCGTGAGAAATGGTAAGGGAACCCTAATGCGTGAGAAATGGTAAGTAAATGCTGTATTTACATATATGCCACTGTGCAGGAGAATCCGTACAGGTGTTCGAGTGTTCGAACCCTAATGCGTTAGAAATGGTAAGGAAACGTTGTATTTACATATATGCCACTGTGCAGGAGAATCCGTATAGGTGTTCGAGTGTTCGAACCCTAATGCGTGAGAAAGGGTAAGTAAACGCCGCATTTACATATCTGCCACTGTGCAGGAGAATCCGTATAGGTGTTCGAGTGTTCGAACCCTCATGCGTGAGAAATTGTAAGGAAACGTTGTATTTACATATCTGCCACTGTGCAGGAGAATCCGTATAGGTGTTCGAGTGTTCGAACCCTAATGCGTGAGAAATGGTAAGAAAACGTTGTATTTACATATCTGCCACTGTGCAGGAGAATCCGTATAGGTGTTCGAGTGTTCATACCCTAATGCGCGAGAAATTGTAAGTAAATGCTGTATTTACATATATGCCACTGTGCAGGAGAATCCGTATAGGTGTTCGAGTGTTCGAACCCTAATGCGTGAGAAATGGTAAGTAAACACCGCATTTACATATCTGCCACTGTGCAGGAGAATCCGTATAGGTCTTCGAGTGTTCGAATCCTAATGCGTGAGAAATTGTAAGGTAACGTTGTATTTACATATCTGTCACTGTGCAGGAGAATCCGTATAGGTGTTCGAGTGTTCGAACCCTAATGCGTGAGAAATGGTAAGAAAACGTTGTATTTACATATCTACCACTGTGTAAGAGAATCCGTATAGGTGTTCGAGTGTTCGAACCCTACTGCGCGAGAAATTGTAAGTAAATGCTGTATTTACATATCTGACACTGTGCAGGAGAATCCGTATAGGTGTTCGAGTGTTCGAACCCTAATGCGTGAGAAATGGTAAGGAAACGTTGTATTTACATATCTGCCACTGTGCAGGAGAATCCGTATAGGTGTTCGAGTGTTCGAACCCTAATGCGTGAGAAATGGTATAAAAGCGTTGTATTTACATATCTGCCACTGTGCAAGAGAATCCGTATAGGTGTTCGAGTGTTCGAACCCTAATGCGCGAGAAATTGTAAGTAAATGCTATATTTACATATATGCCACTGTGCAGGAGAATCCGTATAGGTGTTCGAGTGTTCGAACCCTAATGCGTGAGAAATTGTAAGGAAACGTTGTATTTACATATCTGCCACTGTGCAGGAGAATCCGTATAGGTGTTCGAGTGTTCGAACCCTAATGCGTGAGAAATGGTATAAAAGCGTTGTATTTACATATCTGCCACTGTGCAAGAGAATCCGTATAGGTGTTCGAGTGTTCGAACCCTAATGCGCGAGAAATTGTAAGTAAATGCTATATTTACATATATGCCACTGTGCAGGAGAATCTGTATACGTGTTCAACTGTTCGAACCCTAATGCGTGAGAAATGGTAAGTAAAAGCCGCATTTACATATCTGCCACTGTGCAGGAGAATCCGTACAGGTCTTCAAGTGTTCGAACCCTAATGCGTGAGAAATTGTAAGGAAACGTTGTATTTACATATCTGCCACTGTGCAGGAGAATCCGTATAGGTGTTCGAGTGTTCGAACCCTAATGCGTGAGAAATGGTATGAAAACGTTGTATTTACATATCTGCCACTGTGCAAGAGAATCCGTATAGGTGTTCGAGTGTTCGAACCCTAATGCGCGAGAAATTGTAAGTAAATGCTATATTTACATATATGCCACTGTGCAGAAGAATCCGTATAGGTGTTCGAGTGTTCGAACCCTAATGCGTGAGAAATGGTAAGGAAACGTTGTATTTACATATCTGCCACTGTGCAGGAGAATCCGTATAGGTGTTCGAGTGTTCGAACCCTAATGCGTGAGAAATGGTATAAAAGCGTTGTATTTACATATCTGCCACTGTGCAAGAGAATCCGTATAGGTGTTCGAGTGTTCGAACCCTAATGCGCGAGAAATTGTAAGTAAATGCTATATTTACATATATGCCACTGTGCAGGAGAATCCGTATAGGTGTTCGAGTGTTCGAACCCTAATGCGTGAGAAATTGTAAGGAAACGTTGTATTTACATATCTGCCACTGTGCAGGAGAATCCGTATAGGTGTTCGAGTGTTCGAACCCTAATGCGTGAGAAATGGTATAAAAGCGTTGTATTTACATATCTGCCACTGTGCAAGAGAATCCGTATAGGTGTTCGAGTGTTCGAACCCTAATGCGCGAGAAATTGTAAGTAAATGCTATATTTACATATATGCCACTGTGCAGGAGAATCCGTATACGTGTTCAAGTGTTCGAACCCTAATGCGTGAGAAATGGTAAGTAAAAGCCGCATTTACATATCTGCCACTGTGCAGGAGAATCCGTATAGGTCTTCGAGTGTTCGAACCCTAATGCGTGAGAAATTATAAGGAAACGTTGTATTTACATATCTGCCACTGTGCAGGAGAATCCGTATAGGTGTTCGAGTGTTCGAACCCTAATGCGTGAGAAATGGTATGAAAACGTTGTATTTACATATCTGCCACTGTGCAAGAGAATCCGTATAGGTGTTCGAGTGTTCGAACCCTAATGCGCGAGAAATTGTAAGTAAATGCTATATTTACATATATGCCACTGTGCAGAAGAATCCGTATAGGTGTTCGAGTGTTCGAACCCTAATGGGTGAGACATGGTAAGTAAACGCCGCATTTACATATCTGCCACTGTGCAGGAGAATCCGTATAGGTGTTCTAGTGTTCGAACCCTAATGCGTGAGAAATTGTAAGGAAACGTTCTATTTACATATCTGCCACTGTGCAGGAGAATCCGTATAGGTGTTCGAGTGTTCGAACCCTAATGCGTGAGAAATGGTAAGAAAACGTTGTATTTACATGTCTGCTACTATGCAAGAGAATCCGTATAGGTGTTCGAGTGTTCGAACCCTAATGCGCGAAAAATTGTAAGTAAATGCTGTATTTACATATATGCCACTGTGCAGGAGAATCCGTATAGGTGTTCGAGTGTTCGAAACCTAATGCGTCAGAAATGGTAAGTAAACGCCGCATTTACATATCTGCTACTCTGCAGGAGAATCCGTATAGGTCTTCGAGTGTTCGAACCCTAATGCATGAGAAATTGTAAGGAAACCTCGTATTTACATATCTGCCACTGTGCAGGAGAATCCGTGTAGGTGTTCGAGTGTTCGAACCCTAATGCGTGAGAAATGGTAAGTAAACGCCGCATTTACATATCTGCCACTGTGCAGGAGAATCCGTACAGGTGTTCGAGTGTTCGAACCCTACTGCGTGAGAAATTGTAAGGTAACGTTGTATTTACATATCTGGCACTGTGCAGGAGAATCCGTATAGGTGTTCGAGTGTTCGAACCCTAATGCATGAGAAATGGTAAGCAAACGTTGTATTTACATATCTGCCACAGTGCAGGAGAATCCGTATAGGTGTTCGAGTGTTCGAACCCTAATGCATGAGAAATGGTAAGTAAACGCCGCATTTAAATATCTGCCGCTGTGCAGGAGAATCCGTATAGGTGTTCGAGTGTTCGAACCCTAATTCGTGAGAAATGGTAAGGAAACGTTGTATTTACATATCTGCCACTGTGCAGGAGAATCCGTATAGGTGTTCGAGTGTTCGAACCCTAATGCGTGAGAAATGGTAAGCAAACGTTGTATTTACATATCTGCCACTGTGCAGGAGAATCCGTATAGGTGTTCGAGTGTTCGAACCCTAATGCGTGAGAAATGGTAAAAAAACGTTGTATTTACATATCTGCCACTGTGCAAGAGAATCCGTATAGGTGTTCGAGTGTTCGAACCCTAATGCGCGAGAAATTATAAGTAAATGCCATATTTACATATATGCCACTGTGCAGGAGAATCCGTATAGGTGTTCGAGTGTTCGAACCCTAATGGGTGAGACATGGTAAGTAAACGCCGCATTTACATATCTGCCACTGTGCAGGAGAATCCGTATAGGTGTTCGAGTGTTCGAACCCTCATGCGTGAGAAATTGTAAGGAAACGTTGTATTTACATATCTGCCACTGTGCAGGAGAATCCGTATAGGTGTTCGAGTGTTCGAACCCTAATGCGTGAGAAATGGTAAGAAAACGTTGTATTTACATGTCTGCTACTATGCAAGAGAATCCGTATAGGTGTTCGAGTGTTCGAACCCTAATGCGCGAAAAATTCTAAGTAAATGCTGTATTTACATATATGCCACTGTGCAGGAGAATCCGTATAGGTGTTCGAGTGTTCGAAACCTAATGCGTGAGAAATGGTAAGTAAACGCCGCATTTACATATCTGCTACTCTGCAGGAGAATCCGTATAGGTCCTCGAGTGTTCGAACCCTAATGCATGAGAAATTGTAAGGAAACCTCGTATTTACATATCTGCCACTGTGCAGGAGAATCCGTGTAGGTGTTCGAGTGTTCGAACCCTAATGCGTGAGAAATGGTAAGTAAACGCCGCATTTACATATCTGCCACTGTGCAGGAGAATCCGTATAGGTGTTCGAGTGTTCGAACCCTAATGCGTGAGAAATGGTAAGAAAACGTTGTATTTACATGTCTGCCACTGTGCAGGAGAATCCGTATAGGTGTTCGAGTGTCCATACCCTAATGCGCGAGAAATTGTAAGTAAATGCTGTATTTACATATATGCCACTGTGCAGGAGAATCCGTATAGGTGTTCGAGTGTTCGAACCCTAATGCGTGAGAAATGGTAAGTAAACGCCGCATTTACATATCTGCCACTGTGCAGGAGAATCCGTATAGGTCTTCGAGTGTTCGAATCCTAATGCGTGAGAAATTGTAAGGTAACGTTGTATTTACATATCTGTCACTGTGCAGGAGAATCCGTATAGGTGTTCGAGTGTTCGAACCCTAATGCGTGAGAAATGGTAAGTAAACGCCGTATTTACATATCTACCACTGTGCAAGAGAATCCGTATAGGTGTTCGAGTGTTCGAACCCTACTGCGTGAGAAATTGTAAGTAAATGCTGTATTTACATATCTGACACTGTGCAGGAGAATCCGTATAGGTGTTCGAGTGTTCGAACCCTAATGCGTGAGAAATGGTAAGGAAACGTTGTATTTACATATCTGCCACTGTGCAGGAGAATCCGTATAGGTGTTCGAGTGTTCGAACCCTAATGCGTGAGAAATGGTATAAAAGCGTTGTATTTACATATCTGCCACTGTGCAAGAGAATCCGTATAGGTGTTCGAGTGTTCGAACACTAATGCGCGAGAAATTGTAAGTAAATGCTATATTTACATATATGCCACTGTGCAGGAGAATCCGTATAGGTGTTCGAGTGTTCGAACCCTAATGCGTGAGAAATTGTAAGGAAACGTTGTATTTACATATCTGCCACTGTGCAGGAGAATCCGTATAGGTGTTTGAGTGTTCGAACCCTAATGCGTGAGAAATGGTATAAAAGCGTTGTATTTACATATCTGCCACTGTGCAAGAGAATCCGTATAGGTGTTCGAGTGTTCGAACCCTAATGCGCGAGAAATTCTAAGTAAATGCTATATTTACATATATGCCACTGTGCAGGAGAATCCGTATACGTGTTCGAGTCTTCGAGCCCTAATGCGTGAGAAATGGTAAGTAAACGCCGCATTTACATATCTGCCACTGTGCAGGAGAATCCGTACAGGTCTTCGAGTGTTCGAACCCTAATGCGTGAGAAATTGTAAGGAAACGTTGTATTTACATATCTGCCACTGTGCAGGAGAATCCGTATAGGTGTTCGAGTGTTCGAACCCTAATGAGTGAGAAATGGTATGAAAACGTTGTATTTACATATCTGCCACTGTGCAAGAGAATCCGTATAGGTGTTCGAGTGTTCGAACCCTAATGCGCGAGAAATTGTAAGTAAATGCTATATTTACATATATGCCACTGTGCAGGAGAATCCGTATAGGTGTTCGAGTGTTCGAACCCTAATGGGTGAGACATGGTAAGTAAACGCCGCATTTACATATCTGCCACTGTGCAGGAGAATCCGTATAGGTGTTCGAGTGTTCGAACCCTAATGCGTGAGAAATTGTAAGGAAACGTTGTATTTACATATCTGCCACTGTGCAGGAGAATCCGTATAGGTGTTCGAGTGTTCGAACCCTAATGCGTGAGAAATGGTAAGAAAACGTTGTATTTACATGTCTGCTACTATGCAAGAGAATCCGTATAGGTGTTCGAGTGTTCGAACCCTAATGCGCGAAAAATTGTAAGTAAATGCTGTATTTACATATATGCCACTGTGCAGGAGAATCCGTATAGGTGTTCGAGTGTTCGAAACCTAATGCGTGAGAAATGTTAAGTAAACGCCGCATTTACATATCTGCTACTCTGCAGGAGAATCCGTATAGGTCTTCGAGTGTTCGAACCCTAATGCATGAGAAATTGTAAGGAAACCTCGTATTTACATATCTGCCACTGTGCAGGAGAATCCGTGTAGGTGTTCGAGTGTTCGAACCCTAATGCGTGAGAAATGGTAAGTAAACGCCGCATTTACATATCTGCCACTGTGCAGGAGAATCCGTACAGGTGTTCGAGTGTTCGAACCCTAACGTGCGAGAAATAGTAAGTAAATGCTGTATTTGCGTATAGGTCACTATGCAGGAGAATCCGTCTATGTGTTCGAGTGTTCGAACCCTAATGCGTGAGAAATGGTAAGGAAACGTTGTATTTTCATATCTGCCACTGTGCAGGAGAATCCGTATAGGTGTTCGAGTGTTCGAACCCTAATGCGTGAGAAATCGTATGAAAACGTTGTATTTACATATCTGCCACTGTGCAGGAGAATCCGTATAGGTGTTCGAGTGTTTGAACCCTAATGCGTGAGAAATGGTAAGGGAACCCTAATGCGTGAGAAATGGTAAGTAATGCTGTATTTACATATATGCCACTACGCAGGAGAATCCGTATAGGTGTTCGAGTGTTCGAACCCTAATGCATGAGAAATGGTAAGGAAACGTTGTATTTACATATCTGCCACTGTGCAGGAGAATCCCTATAGGTGTTCGAGTGTTTGAACCCTAATGGGTGAGACATGGTAAGTAAACGCTGCATTTACATATCTGCCACTGTGCAGGAGAATCCGTACAGGTGTTCGAGTGTTCGAACCCTAATGCATGAGAAATTGTAAGGAAAAGCTGTATTTACATATCTGCCACTGTGCAGGAGAATCTGTCTAGGTGTTCGAGTGTTTGAACCCTAATGGGTGAGACATGGTAAGTAAACGCCGCATTTACATATCTGCCACTGTGCAGGAGAATCCGTATAGGTGTTCGAGTGTTCGAACCCTAATGCGTGAGAAATGGTACGAAAACGTTGTATTTACATATCTGCCGCTATGCCAGAGAATCCGTATAAGTGTTCGAGTGTTCGAACCCTAATGCGCAAGAAATTCTAAGTAAATGCTGTATTTACATATATGCCACTGTGCAGGAGAATCCGTATAGGTGTTCGAGTGTTCGAACCCTAATGCGTGAGAAATGGCAAGTGAATGTCGCATTTGCATATCTGCCACTGTGCATGAGAATCCGTATAGGTCTTCTAGTGTTCGAACCCTAATGCGTGAGAAATTGTAAGGTAACGTTGTATTTACATATCTGCCACTGTGCAGGAGAATCCATATAGGTGTTCGAGTGTTCGAACCCTAATGCGTGAGAAATGGTAAGAAAACATTGTATTTACATATCTGCCACTGTGCAAGAGAATCCGTATAGGTGTTCGAGTGTTCGAACCCTAATGCGCGAGAAATGGTAAGCAAACGTTGTATTTACATATCTGCCACTGTGCAGAACAATCCGTATAGGTGTTCGAGTGTTCGAACCCTAATGCGTGAGAAATGGCAAGTAAACTCCGCATTTACATATCTGCCACTGTGCCGGAGAATCCGTATAGGTGTTCGAGTGTTCGAACCCTAATTCGTGAGAAATGGTAAGGACACGTTGTATTTACATATCTGCCACTGTGAAGGAGAATCCGTATAGGTGTTCGAGTGTTCGAACCCTAATGCGTGAGAAATTGTAAGGAAATGTTGTATTTACATATCTGCCACTGTGCAGGAGAATCCGTATAGGTGTTCGAGTGTTCGAACCCTAATGCGTGAGAAATGGTAAGAGAACGTTGTATTTACATATCTGTCACTATGCAAGAGAATCCGCATAGGTGTTCGAGTGTTCGAACCCTAATGCGCGAGAAATTGTAAGTAAATGCTGTATTTACATATATGCCACTGTGCAGGAGAATCCGTATAGGTGTTCGAGTGTTCGAACCCTAATGCGTGAGAAATGGTAAGTAAACGCCGCAATTACATATCTGCCACTGTGCAGGAGAATCCGTATAGGTCTTCTAGTGTTCGAACCCTAATGCGTGAGAAATTGTAAGGAAACGTTGTATTTACATATCTGCCACGGTGCAGTAGAATCCGGATAGGTGTTCGAGTGTTCGAACCCTAATGCGTGAGAAATGGTAAGTAAACGCCGCATTTACATATCTACCACTGTGCAGGAGAATCCGTATAGGTCTTCGAGTGTTCGAACACTAATGCGTGAGAAATTGTAAGGAAACGTTGTATTTACATATCTGCCACTGTGCAGGAGATTCCGTATAGGTGTTCGAGTGTTTGAACCCTAATGCGTGAGAAATGGTAAGGGAACCCTAATGCGTGAGAAATGGTAAGTAAATGCTGTATTTACTTATATGCCACTGTGCAGGAGAATCCGTATAGGTGTTCGAGTGTTCGAACCCTAATGCGTGAGAAATGGTAAGGAAACGTTGTATTTACATATCTGCCACTGTGCAGGAGAATCCGTATAGGTGTTCGAGTGTTTGAACCCTAATGGGTGAGACATGGTAAGTAAACGCCGCATTTACATATCTGCCACTGTGCAGGAGAATCCGTATAGGTGTTCGAGTGTTCGAACCCTAATGCGTGAGAAATTCCAAGGAAACGTTGTATTTACATATCTGCCACTGTGCAGGAGAATCCGTATAGGTGTTCGAGTGTTTGAACCCTAATGCGTGAGAAATGGTAAGGGAACCCTAATGCGTGAGAAATGGTAAGTAAATGCTGTATTTACATATATGCCACTGTGCAGGAGAATCCGTATAGGTGTTCGAGTGTTCGAACCCTAATGCGTGAGAAATGGTAAGGAAACGTTGTATTTACATATCTGCCACTGTGCAGGAGAATCCGTATAGGTGTTCGAGTGTTCGAACCCTAATGCGTGAGAAATGGTAAGAAAACGTTGTATTTACATGTCTGCTACTATGCAAGAGAATCCGTATAGGTGTTCGAGTGTTCGAACCCTAATGCGCGAAAAATTGTAAGTAAATGCTGTATTTACATATATGCCACTGTGCAGGAGAATCCGTATAGGTGTTCGAGTGTTCGAAACCTAATGCGTGAGAAATGTTAAGTAAACGCCGCATTTACATATCTGCTACTCTGCAGGAGAATCCGTATAGGTCTTCGAGTGTTCGAACCCTAATGCATGAGAAATTGTAAGGAAACCTCGTATTTACATATCTGCCACTGTGCAGGAGAATCCGTGTAGGTGTTCGAGTGTTCGAACCCTAATGCGTGAGAAATGGTAAGTAAACGCCGCATTTACATATCTGCCACTGTGCAGGAGAATCCGTACAGGTGTTCGAGTGTTCGAACCCTAACGTGCGAGAAATAGTAAGTAAATGCTGTATTTGCGTATAGGTCACTATGCAGGAGAATCCGTCTATGTGTTCGAGTGTTCGAACCCTAATGCGTGAGAAATGGTAAGGAAACGTTGTATTTTCATATCTGCCACTGTGCAGGAGAATCCGTATAGGTGTTCGAGTGTTCGAACCCTAATGCGTGAGAAATCGTATGAAAACGTTGTATTTACATATCTGCCACTGTGCAGGAGAATCCGTATAGGTGTTCGAGTGTTTGAACCCTAATGCGTGAGAAATGGTAAGGGAACCCTAATGCGTGAGAAATGGTAAGTAATGCTGTATTTACATATATGCCACTACGCAGGAGAATCCGTATAGGTGTTCGAGTGTTCGAACCCTAATGCATGAGAAATGGTAAGGAAACGTTGTATTTACATATCTGCCACTGTGCAGGAGAATCCCTATAGGTGTTCGAGTGTTTGAACCCTAATGGGTGAGACATGGTAAGTAAACGCTGCATTTACATATCTGCCACTGTGCAGGAGAATCCGTACAGGTGTTCGAGTGTTCGAACCCTAATGCATGAGAAATTGTAAGGAAAAGCTGTATTTACATATCTGCCACTGTGCAGGAGAATCCGTCTAGGTGTTCGAGTGTTTGAACCCTAATGGGTGAGACATGGTAAGTAAACGCCGCATTTACATATCTGCCACTGTGCAGGAGAATCCGTATAGGTGTTCGAGTGTTCGAACCCTAATGCGTGAGAAATGGTACGAAAACGTTGTATTTACATATCTGCCGCTATGCCAGAGAATCCGTATAAGTGTTCGAGTGTTCGAACCCTAATGCGCAAGAAATTCTAAGTAAATGCTGTATTTACATATATGCCACTGTGCAGGAGAATCCGTATAGGAGTTCGAGTGTTCGAACCCTAATGCGTGAGAAATGGCAAGTGAATGTCGCATTTGCATATCTGCCACTGTGCATGAGAATCCGTATAGGTCTTCTAGTGTTCGAACCCTAATGCGTGAGAAATTGTAAGGTAACGTTGTATTTACATATCTGCCACTGTGCAGGAGAATCCATATAGGTGTTCGAGTGTTCGAACCCTAATGCGTGAGAAATGGTAAGAAAACATTGTATTTACATATCTGCCACTGTGCAAGAGAATCCGTATAGGTGTTCGAGTGTTCGAACCCTAATGCGCGAGAAATGGTAAGCAAACGTTGTATTTACATATCTGCCACTGTGCAGAACAATCCGTATAGGTGTTCGAGTGTTCGAACCCTAATGCGTGAGAAATGGCAAGTAAACTCCGCATTTACATATCTGCCACTGTGCCGGAGAATCCGTATAGGTGTTCGAGTGTTCGAACCCTAATTCGTGAGAAATGGTAAGGACACGTTGTATTTACATATCTGCCACTGTGAAGGAGAATCCGTATAGGTGTTCGAGTGTTCGAACCCTAATGCGTGAGAAATTGTAAGGAAATGTTGTATTTACATATCTGCCACTGTGCAGGAGAATCCGTATAGGTGTTCGAGTGTTCGAACCCTAATGCGTGAGAAATGGTAAGAGAACGTTGTATTTACATATCTGTCACTATGCAAGAGAATCCGCATAGGTGTTCGAGTGTTCGAACCCTAATGCGCGAGAAATTGTAAGTAAATGCTGTATTTACATATATGCCACTGTGCAGGAGAATCCGTATAGGTGTTCGAGTGTTCGAACCCTAATGCGTGAGAAATGGTAAGTAAACGCCGCAATTACATATCTGCCACTGTGCAGGAGAATCCGTATAGGTCTTCTAGTGTTCGAACCCTAATGCGTGAGAAATTGTAAGGAAACGTTGTATTTACATATCTGCCACGGTGCAGTAGAATCCGGATAGGTGTTCGAGTGTTCGAACCCTAATGCGTGAGAAATGGTAAGTAAACGCCGCATTTACATATCTACCACTGTGCAGGAGAATCCGTATAGGTCTTCGAGTGTTCGAACACTAATGCGTGAGAAATTGTAAGGAAACGTTGTATTTACATATCTGCCACTGTGCAGGAGATTCCGTATAGGTGTTCGAGTGTTTGAACCCTAATGCGTGAGAAATGGTAAGGGAACCCTAATGCGTGAGAAATGGTAAGTAAATGCTGTATTTACTTATATGCCACTGTGCAGGAGAATCCGTATAGGTGTTCGAGTGTTCGAACCCTAATGCGTGAGAAATGGTAAGCAAACGTTGTATTTACATATCTGCCACTGTGCAGGAGAATCCGTATAGGTGTTCGAGTGTTTGAACCCTAATGGGTGAGACATGGTAAGTAAACGCCGCATTTACATATCTGCCACTGTGCAGGAGAATCCGTATAGGTGTTCGAGTGTTCGAACCCTAATGCGTGAGAAATTCCAAGGAAACGTTGTATTTACATATCTGCCACTGTGCAGGAGAATCCGTATAGGTGTTCGAGTGTTTGAACCCTAATGCGTGAGAAATGGTAAGGGAACCCTAATGCGTGAGAAATGGTAAGTAAATGCTGTATTTACATATATGCCACTGTGCAGGAGAATCCGTATAGGTGTTCGAGTGTTCGAACCCTAATGCGTGAGAAATGGTAAGGAAACGTTGTATTTACATATCTGCCACTGTGCAGGAGAATCCGTATAGGTGTTCGAGTGTTCGAACCCTAGTGGGTGAGACATGGTAAGTAAACGCCGCATTTACATATCTGCCACTGTGCAGGAGAATCCGTATAGGTGTTCGAGTGTTCGAACGCTAATGCGTGAGAAATTGAAAGGAAACGTTGTATTTACATATCTGCCACTGCGCAGGAGAATCCGTATAGGTGTTCGAGTGTTCGAACCCTAATGCGTGAGAAATGGTAAGAAAACGTTGTATTCACATATCTGCCACTATGCAACAGAATCCGTATAGGTGTTCGAGTGTTCAAACCCTAATGCGCAAGAAATTGTAAGTAAATGCTGTATTTACATATATGCCACTGTGCAGGAGAATCCGTATAGGTGTTCGAGTGTTCGAACCCTAATGCGTGAGAAATGGCAAGTGAACGCCGCATTTGCATATCTGCCACTGTGTAGGAGAATCCGTATAGGTCTTCGAGTGTTCGAACCCTACTGCGTGAGAAATTGTAAGGTAACGTTGTATTGACATATCTGCCACTGTGCAGGAGAATCCGTATAGGTGTTCGAGTGTTCGAACCCTAATGCGTGAGAAATGGTAAGAAAACGTTGTATTTACATATCTGCCACTGTGCAGGAGAATCCGTATAGGTGTTCGAGTGTTTGAACCCTAATGGGTGAGACATGGTAAGTAAACGCCGCATTTACATATCTGCCACTGTGCAGGAGAATCCGTATAGGTGTTCGAGTGTTCGAACCCTAATGCGTGAGAAATTCCAAGGAAACGTTGTATTTACATATCTGCCACTGTGCAGGAGAATCCGTATAGGTGTTCGAGTGTTTGAACCCTAATGCGTGAGAAATGGTAAGGGAACCCTAATGCGTGAGAAATGGTAAGTAAATGCTGTATTTACATATATGCCACTGTGCAGGAGAATCCGTATAGGTGTTCGAGTGTTCGAACCCTAATGCGTGAGAAATGGTAAGGAAACGTTGTATTTACATATCTGCCACTGTGCAGGAGAATCCGTATAGGTGTTCGAGTGTTCGAACCCTAGTGGGTGAGACATGGTAAGTAAACGCCGCATTTACATATCTGCCACTGTGCAGGAGAATCCGTATAGGTGTTCGAGTGTTCGAACGCTAATGCGTGAGAAATTGAAAGGAAACGTTGTATTTACATATCTGCCACTGCGCAGGAGAATCCGTATAGGTGTTCGAGTGTTCGAACCCTAATGCGTGAGAAATGGTAAGAAAACGTTGTATTCACATATCTGCCACTATGCAACAGAATCCGTATAGGTGTTCGAGTGTTCAAACCCTAATGCGCAAGAAATTGTAAGTAAATGCTGTATTTACATATATGCCACTGTGCAGGAGAATCCGTATAGGTGTTCGAGTGTTCGAACCCTAATGCGTGAGAAATGGCAAGTGAACGCCGCATTTGCATATCTGCCACTGTGTAGGAGAATCCGTATAGGTCTTCGAGTGTTCGAACCCTACTGCGTGAGAAATTGTAAGGTAACGTTGTATTGACATATCTGCCACTGTGCAGGAGAATCCGTATAGGTGTTCGAGTGTTCGAACCCTAATGCGTGAGAAATGGTAAGAAAACGTTGTATTTACATATCTGCCACTGTGCAAGAGAATCCGTATAGGTGTTCGAGTGTTCGAACCCTAATGCGCGAGAAATTGTAAGTAAATGCTGTATTTACATATCTGACACTGTGCAGGAGAATCCGCATAGGTGTTCGAGTGTTCAAACCCTAATGCGTGAGAAATGGTAAGCAAACATTGTATTTACATATCTGTCACTGTGCAGGAGAATCCGTATAGGTGTTCGAGTGTTCGAACCCTAATGCGTTGGAAATGGTAAGTAAACGCCGCATTTACATATCTGCCACTATGCCGGAGAATCCGTATAGGTATTCGAGTGTTCGAAGCCTAATTCGTGAGAAATGGTAAGGAAACGTTGTCTTTACATATCTGCCACTGTGCAGCAGAATCCGTATAGGTGTTCGAGTGTTCGAACCCTAATGCGTGAGAAATTGTAAGGAAACGTTGTATTTACATATCTGCCACTGTGCAGGAGAATCTGTATAGGTGTTCGAGTGTTCGAACCCTAATGCGTGAGAAATGGTAAGAAAACGTTGTATTTACATATCTGCCACTGTGCAGGAGAATCCGTACAGGTGTTCGAGTGTTTGAACCCTAATGGGTGAGACATGGTAAGTAAACGCCGCATTTACATATCTGCCACTGTGCAGGAGAATCCGTATAGGTGTTCGAGTGTTCGAACCCTAATGCGTGAGAAATTGTAAGGAAACGTTGTATTTACATATCTGCCACTGTGCAGGAGAATCCGCATAGGTGTTCGAGTGTTTGAACCCTAATGCGTGAGAAATGGTAAGGGAACCCTAATGCGTGAGAAATGGTAAGTAAATGCTGTATTTACATATATGCCACTGTGTAGGAGAATCCGTATAGGTGTTCGAGTGTTCGAACCCTAATGCGTGAGAAATGGTAAGGAAACGTTGTATTTACATATCTGCCACAGTGCAGGACAATCCGTATAGGTGTTCGAGTGCTTGAACCCTAATGGGTGAGACATGGTGAGTAAACGCCGCATTTACATATCTGCCACTGTGCAGGAGAATCCGTATAGGTGTTTGAGTGTTCGAACCCTAATGCGTGAGAAATTGTAAGGAAACGTTGTATTTACATATCTGCCACTGTGTAGGAGAATCCGTATAGGTGTTTGAGTGTGTGAACCGTAATGCGTGAGAAATGGTAAGGGAACCCTAATGCGTGAGAAATAGTAAGTAAATGATGTATTTACATATATGCCACTGTGCAGGAGAATCCGTATAGGTGTTCGAGTGTTCGAACCCTAATGCGTGAGAAATGGTAAGGAAACGTTGTATTTACATATCTGCCACTGTGTAGGAGAATCCGTATAGGTGTTCGAGTGTTCGAACCCTAATGGGTGAGACATGGTAAGTAAACGCCGCATTTACGTATCTGCCACTGTGCAGGAGAATCCGTATAGGTGTTCGAGTGTTCGAACGCTACTGCGAGAGAAATTGAAAGGAAACGTTGTATTTACATATCTGCCACTGCGCAGGAGAATCCGTATAGGTGTTCGAGTGTTCGAACCCTAATGCGTGAGAAATGGTAAGAAAACGTTGTATTTACATATCTGCCACTATGCAAGAGAATCCGTATAGGTGTTCGAGTGTTCGAACCCTAATGCGCAAGAAATTGTAAGTAAATGCTGTATTTACATATATGCCACTGTGCAGGAGAATCCGTATAGGTGTTCGAGTGTTCGAACCCTAATGCGTGAGAAATGGCAAGTGAACGCCGCATTTGCATATCTGCCACTGTGCAAGAGAATCCGTATAGGTCTTCGAGTGTTCGAACCCTAATGCGTGAGAAATTGTAAGGTAACGTTGTATTTACATATCTGCCACTGTGCAGGAGAATCCGTATAGGTGTTCGAGTGTTCGAACCCTAATGCGTGAGAAATGGTAAGAAAATGTTGTATTTACATATCTACCACTGTGCAAGAGAATCCGTATAGGTGTTCGAGTGTTCGAACCCTAATGCGCGAGAAATTGTAAGTAAATGCTGTATTTACATATCTGACACTGTGCAGGAGAATCCGTATAGGTGTTCGATTGTTCGAACCCTAATGCGTGAGAAATGGTAAGCAAACGTGGTATTTACATATCTGCCACTGCGCAGGAGAATCCGTATAGGTGTTCGAGTGTTCGAACCCTAATGCGTGAGAAATGGTAAGTAAACGCCGCATTTACATATCTGCCACTGTGCCGGAGAATCCGTATAGGTGTTCCAGTGTTCGAACCCTAATGCTTTGGAAATGGTAAGTAAACGCCGCATTTACATATCTGCCACTGTGCAGGAGAATCCGTATAGGTCTTCGAGTGTTCGAACCCTAGTGCCTGAGAAATTGTAAGGAAACGTTGTATTTACATATCTGCCACTGTGCAGGAGAATCCGTATAGGTGTTCGTGTGTTCGAACCCTAATGCGTGAGAAATGGTAAGAAAACGTTGTATTTACATATCTGCCACTATGCAAGAGAATCCGTATAGGTGTTCGAGTGTTCGAACCCTAATGCGCGAGAAATTGTAAGTAAATGCTGTATTTACAAATATGTCACTGTGCAGGAGAATCCGTATAGGTGTTCGAGTGTTCGAACCCTAATGCGTGAGAAATGGTAAGCAAACGTTGTATTTACATATCTGCCACTGTGCAGGAGAATCCGTATAGGTGTTCGAGTGTTCGAACCCTAATGCGTTGGAAATGGTAAGTAAACGCCGCATTTACATATCTGCCACTATGCCGGAGAATCCGTATAGGTATTCGAGTGTTCGAAGCCTAATTCGTGAGAAATGGTAAGGAAACGTTGTATTTACATATCTGCCACTGTGCAGGAGAATCCGTATAGGTGTTCGAGTGTTCGAACCCTAATGCGTGAGAAATTGTAAGGAAACGTTGTATTTACATATCTGCCACTGTGCAGGAGAATCCGTATAGGTGTTCGAGTGTTCGAACCCTAATGCGTGAGAAATGGTAAGAAAACGTTGTATTTACATATCTGCCACTGTGCAGGAGAATCCGTACAGGTGTTCGAGTGTTTGAACCCTAATGGGTGAGACATGGTAAGTAAACGCCGCATTTACGAATAGAAAAGAAAATTGAATAAAAATGGAGGTTGAATAAAAATCAAAATGGAAGTCGAATGGAAAAGGAAATTGAATACAAATGGAAGTTGCATCAAAATTGAAAATGGAAGCTCATTCAAGAAAGCACTATGCCTTAACGATCTATTTGGAAGTTAAATGGAAGTTGAATAAAAAAGAAAATTGAAATCTATCTGGAAATTAAATAAAAAAATGAAGTCGAATAAAAAAGGATATTGAATAAAAATGGAAGTTGCATAAAATTAAAATGGAAGTTCATTCAAGAAATCAATATACCGTAACGATCTAATTGGAAATTAAATAAAAAAGGAAATTGAATAGAAAAGGAAGTTAAATAAAAAAGGAAGTTGAATAGAAAAGGAAATTAAATAAAAAGGGAAGTTGAATAGAAAAGGAAAATGGGAGTTACATAGAATTAAAAATGGAAGTTCATTCAAGAAACCACTGTATCTTAACGATCTATTTGGAAATCAAATAAAAAAGGAAGTTGAATAGAAAAGAAAATTGAATAAAAATTGATGTTGAGTAAAAAAGAAAATTGAATAAAAATGGAAGTTGCCTCAAATTCACACTGGAAGTTCATTCAAGAAATCACTGTACCTTAACGATCTATTTGGAAATTAAATAAAAAAGGAACTTAAATAGAAAAGGAAGTTGAATAAAAATAAAAAAGTTGAATAGAAAAAGAAATAAAAGTGGAAGTTGAATAAAAATAAAAATGGAAGTTGCATAAAATTAGCAATAAAAGTTCATTGAAGAAATCACTATACCTTAACGATCTATTTGGAAATTCAATAAAAATGGAAATTGAATAAACATAACAATGGAAGTTGCATAAATATAAAAATAGAAGTTCATTACCTTAACTGTTGGATTTATTTTCTAGTGTGACCCAATAGCCTACATATTTTCTACATGTTTTAATTTATTTGGACTCCACAAATAGATAAAGCCAATATTTGAGATCAAGTTCAGTAATTAGAATTTTAATATAATCACTCTTCTAAGATAAGAAGGAAACCTTGATGGATTAGGAATTCTTCTGATAGAGTTTATCTGGCCCTCTTCTCTCCTCTATATAAGGATGGGTGACTCCCCTTTCATATCATAAGTATTTTTCCATCACTTTAAGTTTTATAGTCATCCTAATTAAGAGAGACAGAGAGAAGAAGGTGAGTCAAGAATTAAAGGTTCAATTCTAAGGGGTATTTTCTCAACTTCTCTAATTCAATGGCTGACAAAGGTATGTTCGTTTTATTCGTGAGTTGTATTGAATTCAAGATCCTGTAAAGTTTAATTCCGTATTATTATTATGGTTACATGTATTATTAATACTTACATGTGGTATCAGAGCTTTAGTTTGTGAATCAATACACCTTGGAATAATAATATATTTATGAATATTGTTATTATATTATAATTATGATTATTCATAACAACATATTTTTGTTCATAAGGTTTGAACTCTTGGCATGTGTTGGTTATCTTGAATATACGCTGTATGTTCAACCTTGTAAGTTGCATGCCATATTTATTAGGCAGTGTCTGAATGGTACATCTAATCTCTTTCATATTCATTATGCATCAAAGAAACTCTTTTTGTGTTGTTAAAAGTCAAAGGTTGTGTGAAAGAAGATTTCATTCCTGATTTCTAAATCGTAACTAAGTATGCACATTATGGACTTCCTCACTCACAAGACAATAAGATCTATTAGGTCCTAACCTAAATAAGAGCACAGTCCACTCACTTTGTTTTGTGATATGTTAGGTGCAAACTTTTATATAATTCTATATGTTGTTCATATGCATGTTTTGATTTATTATCAATTTTAGTGATAATAATTTTTATAATCATCATAATATGATATTAAATTGCATGTATTGCTTACCGCGACGATAAAGTACATAGATTAAAAGCAATTTTATAATTTGTTGAATCATTCGGTCTATTAAAGAATTATGATTTTACCTCATCTGATTATATGCACTTATTGTCTATTATTGTTGATATTTATATATTTTCATGATTTAAATTTGATATCATGATATAATTTTATGACATTGAATATTAAAATATTAAAGTGGTTAATTTATTTAGGTGTAATTCTTGTCAACCATTATATATGATATTCATGATTGTCATATTGCATATATACATATATATATTCATGTTCGTCCAGAGTTATTATTATTATTATATTGGTAATTGCAATCACATAAAAGAAATTTTGAAAATCATAAATAGTGATTTCATGAAAATTGTGATTGAATTAATGATAATTAAATAACTCAAATTAATGAATAGAGAATATTATTGGTTAGTTTCGTATTCATAGGGTTTACTAATTTAGTAGCTGCCAAAGTGGCCTAGAGTTGTAAAACTTATGAATATAAAACTACATAAAAGAATTGTTAAAAAGGTAACATTAAGGTCGATAATATTCTCAATTGCAGTTATAATTAGGAGATTGAGACTAGCCCAAAGGAGAGTCACTTTCAAATAATTATAAACTGGGTAGGATAATGTAACTTATGTAATTTGACAGATTAGAATTGAATACCCAAAGGTAACATGACTAGCTGAAAAATTGCATAAATTACTTTAGACCTACATAAGTGATTCTTGATGAGTGAACAATAGATATACCTAAGTTTTGCCCAAAGGAAAGACTTATGTGATATTAATAGTTCATCATAATTCTCAAAGCTTTAATATGTATATTGTTGATGCCTTTTTCCGTGTTACTTATGAGATCTTGTGTTAATACCTCTTAAGATCTGTCAAAAAGATAGCTTGCTATCTAAGGTGGTTGGACTTAGAAGGGAGGCTATATTGACTCCTCCGACCTTCCTGGGATCTTACTTGGTTATTGACCAAAGGACTCTTTAGTGACATTACCCTAACGCTTAAAGTAAAATTTGGTTAAAGGCTGTTGAAAATCGACAAGCCACTTGCTGGCACTATTATGGCTGAACTGACAAACAATGAAATATAATGGCCACCGAGGAGTTTAGGATCACATCCTCAATATGGCGACAAGGTTGCAAAGCTTAAAACTTTAGGGATGTAGGTTGATGAAACCTTCCTCGTGCAGTTTATTCTCAACTCACTTCCATCACAGTTCGGTGCATTCAAAATTCACTATAACACCAATAAAGATAAGTGGAGTTTGAATGAGTTAACTAATATGTGTGTTCAGGAGGAAGTGAGGTTGAGGGAGGAAGGACGTCAAACTGCATTGGCTGTAACTCATGGAGCTATAAAGAAAAAGATGGGTAAGTTTATAAAATCAAAGAAAAATCCACCAAAGAGAAGGAATGAACCTAGGGAAGAAAATCAGGCTCAGAATGGTTTCACTGTCAAGTGCTACTTTTGTGGTAAGAAGGGACATGTGAAGAAAGACTATAGCAAGCGAAAGGCTTGGTTCGAAAAGAAATATAAGAAAATTTTCTTTTGTTTGTTATGAATGAAATCTTGCTGAAGTACCTTCTAATATGTGGTGGATTGACTCTGGGGCCACGACCCATGACATGCAGGGATACCTCTCAACCAGGAAACTGAAGGAAAGTGAAAGATTTGTCTATATGGGGAATCGTTTCAAAGCTGAAGTCGTAGCTGTAGGAACCTATCGACTGATCTTAGAGACGGGTCATCAAATGGATCTAGAAGACACTTTTTTTTGTTCCTTCAATTTCTAGGAATTTAGTTTCGTTATCCAAATTAGATCGCGTTGGATATTCGGTTTTATTTAATTGTGGAAAACTCAAATTAATATTTTTGGTTCTGGTAATTTATGTGATGGTTTATATAAAATTACCTTAAATCATGAGTTTGCACAATCATTAGTAACTCTGCATTCGAATATTGGTTTAAAACGTGGTCTAATTAATGAAAAATCCTCAATTTTGTGGATAGACGGTTAGGGCATATCTCTAGAAATAGAATTGAAAAATTGGTGAAGAATGGGATTTTGGAAAACCTAGACTTCACTGATTTTCAGATATGTGTGGATTGCATTAAAGGAAAGCAAACCAAACACACCAAGAAAGGTGCCACAAGAAGTAATGAGCTTCTTGAGATAAATCATACAGATATTTACGGGCCACTCAACATCTCTTGTCTTAGTGGTGAAAAATATTTTATCACATTTATAGATGACTTCTCACGTTATGGATATGTGTATCTAATTCATGAAAAGTCTCAGGCTGTTGACATCCTTGAGGTGTACATAACTGAAGTCGAGAGACAATTAGATAGAAAGGTTAAAATAGTGAGATCAGACAGGGGTGGTGAGTATTATGGTAAATATGATGAGTTAGGCCAAAATCCTGGCCCATTTGCCAAATTCTTAGAAAAGAAAGGCATTCGTGCTCAGTATACAATGCCTGGTACGCCACAGCAAAATGGAGTTACTGAAAGGCGTAATCGTACACTTAAAGATATGGATAGGAGTATGTTAAGTTACTCAATTGTACCTATTTCAATGTGGGGTGAAGCTTTAAAGACTGTAATGTATATCTTAAATAGGATTCCTAGTAAGGCGGTCCCAACAACTTCTTTTGAGTTGTGAACTGGTAGGAAACCTAGTTTGAGACAGTTACATATTTGGGGTTGTCCAGCAGAGGCAAGAATCTTCAACCCACAAGAGAAAAAGTTGGACTCAAGAACAATATCTGGATATTTCATTGGTTATCCAGACAAGTCTAAAGGGTACAAATTTTATTGTCCTAATCAAAGTACAAGGATAGTGGAGACTGGTAATACTAGATTTCTAGAGAATGGTGAAATTAGTGGGAGTGAGAAAACACGAGTGGTGAATTTCGAGAAAATTAGGGTGGATGTCCCAACATTTGACCCTTATCAAAAAATTGTTGTACCTCAGACTTTTCCACAGGCTGAGGGAAACGAACAATATAATGAAAATCCTTCACCACCTCATGTTTCACCACTTCATGAAGATACCACCATTGAAAATATTGTAGAACCACCACAATCGGCAGTTTTGAGAAGATCTCAGAAGGAAAGAAAGCCTGCCATTCCAGATGATTACATGGTGTATCTACAGGAATCTGATTTTGATATTGGGATTAACAAAGATCCAGTCTTATTTTCACAAGCCATGAATAGTGATGATTCTTCTAAATGGGTCAATGCTATAAATGAAGAGTTAAAATCCATGGAACAGAATAGTGTTTGGGATCTCGTCGAATTGCCTAATAACTGCCAAAAGATCAGATATAAATGGGTCTTCAAGACCAAGCGTGACGCAAAAGGCAATATCGAACGATTTAAAGCCAAACTTGTTACCAAGGGTTTTACTCAAAAAGAAGGCATAAACTATACAGAAACCTTCTCTCCAATATCTAAGAAGGACTTGCTTAGAATCATCCTAGCATTGGTAGCTCATTATGACTTAGAGTTGTATCAAATGGATGTGAAAACTGCTTTTCTAAATGGGAATTTGGATGAAGAAATTTATATGGAGCAGCCCGAAGGATTTGCAAAGAAAGGTAAAGAACATTTAGCTTGCAAATTAAAGAAATCCATATATGGCCTTAAACAAGCTTCTAGGCAATGGTATTTAAGGTTTAATAATACCATTACCTCTTTCGGATTTAAGGAAAATGCAGTTGATCAGTGCATATATCTGAAGGTTAGTGGGAGCAAGTTCATTATGTTGGTACTATATGTGGATGACATTTTGTTAGCTAGTAATGACCTTGGCTTATTGCATAAAACCAAGGAATATCTCTCCAAAGAACTTTAAAATGGTCGATATGGGTGAGGCAAACTATGTTATTGGCATAGAGATTTTTAGGGATCGATCTCGAGGATTGCTAGAACTATCTCAGAAAGGATATATTGATCGTGTTTTGGAGAGATTCAATATGCAGTTTTGTTCAGCCGGTGATGCACCCATCACGAAGGGTGATAAATTAAGTGAAAAACAGTGTCCAAGGAATGACTTGAAAAAAAAACAAATGAAGGACATTCCATATGCTTTGAGGCTACAAATCATGCTTTATGGTTGCGAAATTTCATCTTAGGACTTGGTGTTGTTGACTCAAATTGCCAAGCCGCTGAAGATATATTGTGACAATACCGCAGCAGTTTTCTTCTCTAACAATGGAAAGTACTCTAGTGGTTCCAAACACATGGAAGTAAAGTACTTAGTTGTTAGAGAAAGAGTCCAGAAACAACAAGTGTTAATTGAAAACTTAAGCACATCTCTTATGATTGTTGATCCATTCACAAAGGGATTGCCACCAAAGACATACAAAGAGCATGTTATCAGGATGAGTCTTTTAAGCAACCCTTGATGTGTATGGTTAATCGTGAGTGCTTATTTTTTATTTGACACTATTTGCGCAATAATAATTTTGTTTATGTTTTTCCTGTTTCTAAAATTGTGTGTACACATTAATTTGAATATTGATAAATAGGGAATGTCTTAGCAAGACAAATTACAGGGGCCTTTCAGGAAAATAATTATATATCCCAATAAAGGACTGGGTTGGTGAAGGTTATCAATGGTGTAGTGCATAGAAGGAAATATGACATAAATGTTATATAACCGCTATGACTCACATTGGTGATCTGAAGTAATCACAGTATTGTAGTTTCTAATATATCTGAACTTATTGGCTATTTTTTTAAAAAAATTCGTGATCACGTGTCAAAGTTTTTAGTGTGGAATCCAATGAGTCAAAATTTTTATAAGTTGCATATTTTTGAAAAAACTCATAATTGCATCATAATCGCCTTAATGGGCCAAGTGGGAGAATGTTGGATTTATTTTCTAGTGTGGCCCAATAGCCTACATGTTTTCTACATGTTTTAATTTATTTGGACTCCACAAATAGATAAAGCCAATATTTGAGATCAAGTTCAGAAATTAAAATTTTAATATAATCACTCTTCTAAGATAAGAAGGAAACCTTGATGGATTAGGAATTCTTCTGATAGAGTTTATCTGGCCATCTTCTCTCCTCTATATAAGGATGGGTGACTCCCCTTTCATATCATAAGTATTTTTCCATCACTTTAAGTTTTATAGTCATCCTAATTAAGAGAGACAGAGAGAAGAAGGTGAGCCAAGAATTAAAGGTTCAATTCTAAGGGGTATTTTCTCAACTTCTCTAATTCAATGGCTGACAAAGGTATGTTCGTTTTATTCTTGAGTTGTATTGAATTCAAGATCCTGTAAAGTTTAATTCCGCATTATTATTATGGTTACATGTATTATTAATACTTACATTAACCACTATACCTTAACAATCTATTTGGACATTAAATAAAAAAGGTTTATTGAATGAACTTCCATTTGTATTCAATTTCCTTTTCTATTCAACTTTCATTTGGAAGTTGAATAAAAATAAAAATAGAAGTTGCATAAAAAAGGAAAATGAATAGAAAAGAAAATTGAATAAAAATGGAAGTTACAAATTAAATAAAAATAGAAGTTGAATAAATTTAACAATGGAAATTAAATAAAAAAGGAAGTTGAATAAAAAAGAAAATTGAATAAATGGTAGTGCATTCAAAAAACCAATATACCTTAACGATCTATTTGGAAATTAATTAAAAAACAAGTTGAATAAAAAGGAAGTCGAATAAAAAAGAAAATTGAATAAAAATAAAAATGGAAGTTGAATAAAATTAACAATGGAAGTTCATTCAAGAAAACCACTATACCTTAACGATCTATTTGGAAGTTAAATAAAAAAAGGAAGTTGAATAGAAAATGGAAGTTGCATAAAATTGAAAATGGAAGTTCATTCAAGAAACCACTATACCTTAACGATTTATTTGGAAATTAAATAAAAATAAAAATTAAATAAAAAATGAAGTTGAATAGAAAAGAAAACCATTATACCTTAATGATCTATTTGGAAACTAAATCAAAAAGGAAGTTGAATAAAAAAGGAAATTGAATACAAATAAAAATGGAAGTTCATTCAAGAAACAACTATACCTTAACGATCTATTTGGAAAATATATAAAAAGGAAAATGAATTGAAAAGAAAAGTGAATAAAAATGGAAGTTGAATAAAAATAAAAATGGAAATTGCATAAAAAGAAATTGAATAAAAATGGAAGTCGTATAAAATTAACAATGGAAGTTCATTCAGGAAACCACCATACCTTAACGATCTATTTGGACATTAAATCAAAAAGGAAGTTGAATCGAAAAGGAAATTGAATATAAATGGAAGTTGCATAAAAATAAAAATGGAAGTTGCATAAAATTAACACTGGAAGTTCATTCAAGAAACCACTATATCTTAACGATCTATTTGGAAATTAAATAAAAAAAAGGAAGTTGAATAAAAAAGGAAATTGAATAGAAAAGAAAATGGAAGTTGAATAAAAAAGGAAGTTGAATAGAAAAGGAAATTGAATAGAAATGGAAGTTGAATAAAAATAAAAGTGGAAGTTCATTCAAGAAACAACTATACCTTAATGATCTATTTGAAAATTAAATAAAAAATGAAGTCGAATAGAAAAGAAAATTGAATAAAAATGGAAGTTGCATCAAAATTGAAAATGAGTAAATGTAAAAATGGAAATTGCATAAAATTAAAATAAAAATTCATTCAAAAATCACTATACCTTAACGATCTATTTGGAAATTAAATTAAAATTAAATAAAAAAGGAAGTCGAATAAAAATAAAAATGGAAGTTGCATAAAATTAAAAAGGAAACCACTATACATTAACGATCTATTTGGAAATTAAATAAAAAAGGAAGTTGAATAGAAAAGGAAAATGAATAAATAAAAATGGAAAGTTGAAATAAAAATAAAAATAAAAATGTAAGTTGCATAAAATTAAAAATGGAAGTTTATTGACGAAACCACCATACCTTAACGATCTATTTGGAAATTCAAATGGAAAAGGAATTGAATAGAAAAGGAAAATGAATAAATAAAAATGGAAGTTGCATAAAATTAATACTAGAAGTTCATTCAAAAAACCACTATACCTTAGCGATCTATTTGGAAATTAAATAAAAATGGAAGTTGAATAGAAAATGAAATTGAATAGAAAAGGAAGTCCATTTAAGAAACCACTATACCTTAACGTCCTTTTTTATTTAATTTCCAAATAGATCGTTAAAATATAGTGGTTTCTTGAATGAACTTCCATTGTTAATTTTATGCAACTTCCATTTATTTTTATTTTTATTTTTATTCAACATCCATTTTTATTCAACTTCCTATTTATTTAGTTTCCAAAATAGATCGTTATCGTTAAGGTTCCTTTTTATTTAATTTCTAAATAGATCGTTAAGGTATGGTGGTTTCTTGAATGAACTTCCATTTTTATTTTTATGCAACTTCCATTTTTATGTTTACTCAGCTTCCATTTTTATTCAATTTTCTTTTCTATTCAATTTTCATTTTTATTTAACTTTCATTTTATTTAATTTCCAAATAGATCGTTAAGGTATAGTGATTTGTTGAATGAACTTCCATTTTTAATTTTATGCAATTAACGATCTATTTGGCAATTTGGAAAATATATCAAAAAGGAAGTTAAATAGAGAAGGAAATGAATAAAAATGAAAGTTCATTAAAAAAACCACTATACCTTAACGATTTATTTGGAAATTAAATCAAAAAGGAATTGAATAGAAAAGAAAATTTAATAAAAATAAAATGGAAATTGCATATTTTTGAATGAACTTCTATTGTTATTTTTATGGAACTTCCATTTTTATTCAATTTCCAATTATATTCAATTTCCTTTTCTATTCAATTCCTTTTTTATTCAAGTTCCAAATAGATCGTTATGGTATAGTTGTTTCTTGAATGAACTTTCATTTTTATTTTTATTCAACTTCCATTTTTTATTCAATTTCCATTTTTAATTTTATGGAACTTCCATTTTTATTCAATTTCCTTTTCTATTCAATTCCTTTTTTTATTCAAGTTCCAAATAGATCGTTAAGGTATAGTTGTTTCTTGAATGGACTTCCATTTTGAATTTTATTCAATTTCTTTTTCTATTCAACTTTTTTTATTCAATTTTATGCCACTTCCATTTTTATTCAACTTATTTTTTAATTCAACTTCCATTTTTATTTAATTTTCAAATAGATCGTTCAACTTTCTTTCTTATTTAATTGCCGAATAGATCGTTAAGGTATAGTGCTTTCTTGAATGAATTTCCATTTTCAATTTTATGCAAGGTATAGTGGTTTCTTGAATGAATTTCCATTGTTAATTTTATTCAACTTTCATTTTTATTTTTATTCAACTTCCATTTTTATTCAATTTCCTTTTCCATTCAACTTCCTTTTTAATTTTATGCAACTTCCTTTTTAATTTTATGCAACTTCCATTTTTATTTTTATGCAACTTCCTTTTTTATTTAATTTCCAAATAGATTGTTAAGGTATGGTGGTTTCTTGAATGAACTTCCATTGTTATTTTTATTCAATTTCCTTTTTTATTCAACTTCCATTTTTATTCAATTTCCTTTTCTATTCAATTCCTTTTTTTATTTAATGTCCAAATAGATCGTTACGGTATGGTTATTTCTTGAATGAACTTCCATTTTTAATTTTATGCCACTTCCCTTTCCTAATAGGTCATTAAGGTATAGTGGTTTCTTGAATGAACTTCTATTTTTACTTTTATTCAACTTCCATTTTTATTCAATTTCCTTTTCTATTCAACTTCCATTTCAATTTCCTTTTTTATTTAATTTCTAAATAGATCATTATATTTTCCTGAATGAACTTCAATTTCTATTCAACTTCCTTTTTTTATTCAACTTCCATTTTTATTTAATTTCCAAATAACGATATATTTGGAAATTAAATAAAAAAGGAATTGAATAGAAAAGGAAATTCAACTTCCATTTTTATTCAATTTCCATTTTTAATTTTATGCAACTTCCTTTTCAATTCAACTTCCATTTTTTATTTAATTTCCAAATAGATCGTTAAGGTATTCAATAAAAATAGATCGTTAAGGTATGATGGTTTATTGAATGAACTTCCATTTTTAATTTTATGGAACTTCCATTTTTCTTTTTTATTCGACTTCCTTTTCTATTCAACTTCCTTTTCTATTTAATTTCCAGATAGATCGTTAAGGCATAGTCGTTTCTTGAATGAACTTTCCATTTTCAATTTTGATGCAACTTCCATTTTTATTTTAATTTTATGGAACTTCATTTTCTACTTCATTTTCTATTCTACTTCATTTTCTATTCAACTTCCTTTTTTATTCTACTTCATTTTCTATTCTACTTCATTTTATGGAACTTCCATTCTACTTCATTTTTTATTCAACTTCCTTTTTTATTCAACTTTCATTTTGATTTAATTTCCAAATAGGTCGTTAAGGTATAGTGGTTTCTTGAACTTCCATTTTTATTTTTATTCAACTTCCTTTTGTATTCGATTTCCTTTTCTATTCAACTTCCTTTTTTATTTAATTTCCAAATAGATCGTTAAGGTATAGTGGTTTCTTGAATGTACTTCCATTTTTATTCAATTTCCAATTTTATTCAATTTTCTTTTCTATTCAACTTCTTTTTTTATTTAATTTCCAAATAGATCGTTACGGTATAGTGGTTTCTTGAATGAACTTCCTTTGTTATTCAACTTCCTTTTCTACTCAACTTCAAGTTTTATTCATTTTCCTTTTCTATTCAATTCCTTTTTTATTTAATTGCCGAATAGATCGTTAAGGTATAGTGGTTTCTTGAATGAACTTCCATTTCTATTCAATCTCCTTTTCTATTTGACTTCCATTTCTATTTAATTTTCAAATAGATCAAATTAACAATGGAAGTTCATTCAAAAAATCACTGTATCTTAACGATATATTTAGAAATTAAATAAAAATAGAAGTTGCATAAAATTAAAATGGAAGTTGAATAAATATAAAAATGGACGTTGCATAAAAAGGAAATTGAATAGAAACAAAAATAAAAAAAGAAATTGAATACAAATGGAAGTTCATTCAAGATACCACTATACCTTAACGATCTATTTGGAAATTAAATAAAAATTGAAGTTGAATAAAAAAAAGGAAATTAAATAAAAAAGGAAGTTGAAATTAAATAAAAAAGAAGTTGAATAGAAAAGGAAAATGAATACAAATGGAACTTCATTAAAAAAACCACTATACCTTAACGATCTATTTGGACATTAAATAAAAAAAAAGAAGTTGAATAGAAAAAGAAATTGAATAAAAAAAGGAAGTTGAATAAAAATAAAAATGAAAGTTGCATAAAATTAAAAAAGAAGTTATATAAAATTAAAAATGGAAGTACATTCAAAAAACCACTATACCTTAACGATCTATTTGGGTTTTTCCTTTTCTATTCGACTTCCTTTTTTATTCCATTTTATTAAGGAAGTTGAATAAAAATAAAAATGATCGTTAAGGTATAGTGGTTTCCTGAATGATCATTAAGGTATAGTGGTATCTTGAATGAACTTATAGTGGTTTCTTGAATGAACTTCCATTTTTAATTTTATACAACTTTCAAGTTCCATTTTTATTTATTTTCCAAATAGATTTTTAATGTATAGTAGTTTCCTGAATGATCATTAAGGTATAGTGGTATCTTGAATGAACTTATAGTAGTTTTTTGAATGAACTTCCATTTTTAATTTTATACAACTTTCAAGTTCCATTTTTATTTAATTTCCAAATAGATCGTTAAGGTATAGTGATTTCTTGAATGAACTTCCATTGTGATTTTGAGGCAACTTCCATTTTGATTTTTATGAACTTCCATTTTTATTCAATTTCCTTTTCTATTCGACTTCCTTTTTTATTTAATTGCCGAGGAAAATGGAAGTTGAATCGAAAAGGAAATTGAATCGTTAATGTATAGTTGTTTCTTGAATGAACTTCCATTGTTAATTTTATGTAACTTCCTTTTTTATTCAAAAAATCACTATAACTTAACGATCTATTTGGAAATTGAATAAAAATGGAAGTCAAATAGAAAAGGAGATTGAATAAAAAAGGAAGTCGAATAAAGGAAAATGAATAGAAAAGGAAATTGAATAAAAAAGGAAGTTGCATAAAAATAAAAATGGAAGTTGCATAAAATTTTTATTTTTATTCAACTTCCAACTTCCTTTTTTATTTAATTTCCAAATAGATTGTTAAGGTATAGTGGTTTCTTGAATGAACTTCTATTGTTAATTTGATGCAACTTCCTTTTTTATTCAACTTTCTTTTTTATTCAACTTCATTTTTTATTCAATTTTCTTTTCTATTCAACTTCTTTTTTTATTTAACTTCAAAATAGATCGTTAAGGTATAGTGGTTTCTTGAATGAACTTTCATTTTTATTCAATTTCCTTCCACTTAAATTCAATTTCCTTTTTTATTTAGTTTCCAAATAGATCGTTAAGGTATAGTGGTTTCTAGAATGAACTTTCATTGTTAATTTTATGCAACTTCCATTTTTATTTTTATTCAATTTTTATGCAACTTCCTTTTTTATTCAATTTCAAAATAGATCGTTAAGGTATTGTGGTTTCTTGAATGAACTTCCATTTTCAATTTTATGTATTCAATTTCTTTTTTATTCAACTTCCTTTTTTATTTAATTTCCTTTTCTATTTAATTTCCTTTTTTAGTTAATTTCCAAATAGATCGTTAAGGTATGGTTTCTTGAATGAACTTCCTTTTTTATTTAATTGCCAAGTAGATCGGTATAGTGGTTCTTTATTCAATTTCCTTTTTTATTAAAGTTCCATTTTCAAATAGATCGTTAAGGTATAGTCGTTTCTTTGAATGAACTTTGGAAATTAAATAAAAAAGGAAATTGAATAGAATAGGAAATTGATTAAAAATGGACGTTCATTCAAGAAACACTATGCCTTAATGACCTATTTGGAAATTGAATAAAAAAGGAAGTTGAATAGAAAAGGAAATTGAATACAAATGGAAGTTCATTTAAGAAACCACTATATATTAACGATACCTTAACGATCTATTTGGAAGTTCATTCAAATTCACAATGGAAGTTGAATTGAAAAGGAAGTTAAATAAAAAGGAAGTTGAATAGAAAAGGAAATTGAACAAAAATGGAAATTTTTATTTTTATTCAACTTTCATTTTTAATTTTATTCAACTTCCAATTATATTCAATTTCTTTTTCTATTTAACTTCTTTTTTATTTAATTTCTAAATAGATCGTTAAGGTATAGTGGTTTCTTGAATGAACTTCCATTTGTATTCATTTTTATTTCTATTCAACTTCCAATTATATTCAATTTGATTTTCTATTCGACTTCCTTTTTGATTTAATTTCCTTTTCAGTTCGACTTCCTTTTTTATTCAATTTCCAAATAGATCGTTAAGTATAGTGGTTTCTTGAATGCAACTTCCATTTTTAATTTTCTACAACTTTCTTTTCTATTCAACTTCCTTTTTATTTAATTTTCTTTTCTATTCGACTTCATTTTTTCTTTAATTTCCAAATAGATCGTTAAGGTATAGTGGTTCCTTGAATGAACTTTCATTTTTAATTTTATGCAACTTCCAACCTCCATTTTTATTCAATTTTCTTTTTATTTAATTTCCAATTAGATTGTTAAGGTATAGTGATTTCTCGAATGAACTTTCATTTTATTTTTTATTTTATGCAACTTCCACTTTTAGTTTTATTCAACTTCCTTTTCTATTCATTTTCCTTTTTTATTCTACTTCCTTTTTTGTTTATTAAAAATGGAAGTTGCAAAAAAATAAAAATGAAAGTTGAATAAAATTAAAAATGGAAGTTCATACCTTAACGATCTATTCGGAAAGGTATAGTGGTTTCTTGAATGAACTTCCGTTTTTAATTTTATTCAACTTTCTTTTTTATTCAATTTCCTTTTCTATTCGACTTCCTTTTTTTATTTAACTTCCATTGTTAATTTCATGCAACTTCCATTTTCATTAAAATTAAAAATGGAAGTTGAATAAAAATAGAAAAGCTTCCAAATTTATTTTTATGCCACTTCTATTTTTATTCAATTTTTTTTTTCCATTCCACTTCCTTTTCTATTCAACTTCCTTTTTTATTTAATTTCCTTTTCTATTCGACTTCCTTTTTTATTTAATTTCCAAATAGATTGTTAAGATATTGTGGTTTCTTGAATGAACTTCCTTTGTTAATTTTATGCAACTTCCATTTTTATTTTTATTCAATTTCTTTTTCCATTCCACTTCCTTTTTGATTTAATTTTCTTTTCTATTCAATTTCTTGAATGAACCTCCATTTTAATTTTATTCAACTTCCATTTTTATTCAATTTTCTTTTCTATTCAACTTCTATTCTATTTAAATAAAAAATGAATAGAAACGAAAATTGAATAAAAATGGAAGTTGAATAAAAATAAAAATGGAAGTTGAATAAAAATAAAAATGAAAATTGCATAAAATTAACAATTGGTAGTTCATTCAAGAAACCACTATACCTTAATAATTTATTTGGAAATTAAATCAAAAAGGAATTGAATAGAAAAGGAAAATGAATAAAAATGGAAGTTGCATCAAAATTTAACAATGAAAGTTCATTCAAGAAACGACTATACCTTAACGATCTATTTAAAAAGGAAATTAAATAAAAAAGGAAGTTGAATAGAAAAAGAAATTGAATAAAAATAGAAGTTGAATAAAAATAGAAATGAATAGAAAAGGTTTCTTGAATGAACTTCCATTTTTAAATAAAAAAGGAAATTGAATAAAAATGGAAGTCAACTTCATTTTTTATTTAACTTCCTGTTTTTATTTAATTTCCAAATAGATCGTTAAGATATAGTGGTTTCTTGAATGAACTTCCATTTTTAATTTTATGCAACTTCCATTTTTATTCAATTTCATTTTTTATTTAATTTCCAAATAGATCGTTAAGGTATAGTGATTTCTTAAATGAACTTCCATTTTTAATTTACTTTCCAAATAGATTGTTAAGGTATAGTGGTTTCTTTTCTATTCAATTTCCTTTTTTATTTAATTTCTAAATAGATCGTTAAGGTATAGTGCTTCTTGAATGAATTTCCATTGTTGATTTTGATGCAATTTCCATTTTTATTTTTATTCAACTTCCATTTTTATTTTTATTCAATTTCCTTTTTATTTAGTTTCCAAATAGATCGTTAAGGTATAGTGGTTTTTTGAATGAACTTCTATTTGTATTCAACTTCCATTTTTATTTTTATTCAACTTCCATTTTTATTCATTTTCCTTTTCTATTCAACTTCCTTTCTTTTATTTTTATTCAACTTCCAAATAGATCGTTAAGGTATAGCAACTTCCATTTTTATTTTTATTCAACTTTAATTTTTATTCAATCTCCTTTTCTGTTCAAGTTCCATTTTTATTTAATTTCCAAATAGATCGTTAAGGTATAGTGGCTTCTTGAATGAACTTTCATTGTTAAATTTTGATGCAACTTCCATTTTTATTCATTTTCCTTTTCTATTCAATTCCTTTTTGATTTAATTTCCAAATAAATTATTAAGGTATAGTGGTTTCTTGAATGAACTACCAATTGTTAATTTTACGCAATTTTCATTTTTATTTTTATTCAACTTCCATTTTTAATTTTATTCAACTTTCATTTTTATTCAATTTTCCTTTTCTATTCAACTTCTTTTGTTTATTCGATTTCTTTTTCTATTTAATTTCTAAATAGATCGTTAAGGTATAGTGGTTTCTTGAATGAACTTCCATTTTTATTCAACTTCTTTTTCTATTTGACTTCCTTTTTTATTTAGTTTCATTTTCTATTCAACTTCTTTTTTTATTTAATTTCCAAATAGATCGTTAAGATATAGTGGTGTCTTGAATGCACTGCCATTTATTCAATTTCGACTTCCTTTTTTATTTAATTTGTAACGCCCTCAAAATAACAACATCAAACCCAACAATATTGACATGCATTGATATATAAAAGATCAACATTCTTCTATTCATTAAAGTAATTCCTTACAAAAAGTATTACATGTTGACAACAAAAGTAAACGCCCAATGGATTTACAATTTCCAAGCCAACACTTGGGTACAAGAAATGCGTACTAACTCATATACACATTAAGCCCTAGGCTTGAATTTACATCTAATATATCAAAAGAAACAACACATCCAAAAAGTCTGACAGCCTCTAGCCTCCCAAGCTATGTCCTTAGAGGTGGCATGCTACCTGTACCTGAAAATGATGTTCCCATATAGGGTGAGCCACAGCCCAGTAGAAATACACTAAACCAGCTATGAACAATGACTAAAAGATTAGCAGTTGATAGATGGCCAATACTGATACATCCTCTTATATCACATTACAGTTCCATTTTTTTGACATACAAGTCCATATTACTGTTCATTTTCCATTTCTTATTCATTTCCCAATTCATAACCATGGCTCAGAACCTGGCCAAACAACTATTATGAGACAGTAACTCATGTTATACATTTCCCCATTTCACAATAGATAAGTATATTAGCTATATCAACATATCAACAGATAAGCATACGAGCTATATCACACTTCCAAAGATAAGCATATGAGCTGTATCAACATATCAAGTAGATAAGCATATGAGCTGTATCTACGGAGTCCATCCCCTATCTTCTCCCAAATAACATCCGGTTTAGAGGTCCATCCCCCATCTTCCCCTAAACCGTTGAGTACATCTCCTATCTCCTCCAACACAACACAATGCATATAAACAATTATTATACGCATCATCAATCAATACATAAAGTTAATGTATTCTTTCGACCGTCATACTCAATGACGCATTTCCGTTGATTAGTTTTAGTTTGCCTAATCATCATGCATTGTCTACAACAATCAAGACTATCCTCCACCGATAGCCCAAAGCAGTTATTTCTAAACAGAAAATAAATGCACAAATGGATATATATATCAACATTTCAACTAGGTGAGCGATAAATAATCCAACTACACCATTTTATCCCAAACATTCCCAATTCCAACATTTCCAATTCAATTCCTCATTTTCTCAAATTGATTATACAAATTAATTTATTAAACCAATTAGGACCAATTCGCATAATTAACAAAACAACCCTAAGGTTCCATTTTCATCCACAATCCATCATCTATATCATTTTTCTATGCCAAACTTGCATATAGGTTTATTATAAACAAAATCCCAACTTTTGTAAAATTACACAAAAGATCCAAACTTTCTCAAAATTACACAACAACATCCAACATATCAAAATGCTAAAATTGAAAGACAAAATCCATAAGGAGGAGTAGGGTATCCCTACCTCAAAGTTTGAGCTCCAACGGAGGTGAAGACCAACAGCCAAAATGCTCCAAATCACCAAACTTTCAGATTAAATCAAAGCTCTCAACACCCTCTACCTTTTTAACAAAGCACTTAGGATAGATTCACACTAGAAAGAGATGAAAATCTAGAGAGAAGGCAAGTCTAGAGAGAGAGGGTCTCAGATCTAGGGTTTTAAAAAGAAAAGGGATGAAAATGTTATGTTTAAAATCGCTGCTGACTGCTGATATAAAACAGGCTCGCTCGAGCGAAGACTTGGTCGCTCGAGCGACCAGACACAGAAAACCTCGCTCGAGCCAAGAAAGTCTCGCTCGAGCCAACAACCCAGAACCTCGCTCGAGTGACAAACTGCTCGCTCGAGCCAACAACTTGAACCTACAGGCCTGTAACCAGACGCACGCTCGAGCGATGGAACGCTCGCTCGAGTGAAGAATAACCAGATCACTCGAGCGAAGAAAAGCTCGCTCAAGCCAAGAAATGCAACTCTCAGGTCCAGAACCAGATGCAATCGCTCGCTCGAGAAAAGCCACTCTAGCTCGATCCACCAGACACAGAAACTCAACTCTCGCTCGAGCGACCAAACCCTGGCTCGATCGAAGGACCAAAACAAAGAGCTCGCTCGAGCGACAAACTGCTTGCTCGAGCGAAGGTCCAAAATTCTGGGCAGCAACACTTGGCTCCCAAACACAACCAACCTGGAACAAACCTGCCCAACACATCTTATAACTCAAAAACAAAGTATGAAAGGATGTAAACAAGATAATAACAACTGCTAATGTCCACGGACTCAAGTCCGAACCACTGTACAACAAGGGGTAAAACCCGGGATCGCTATATAATTTCTAAATAGATCGTTAAGACATAGTGGTTTCTTGAATGAACTTCCATTTTTATTCAACTTCCTTTTCTATTCATTTTCCTTTTCTATTCGACTTTCATTTGTATTCAATTTCCTTTTCAATTCGACTTCCTTTTTCATTTAGTTTCCTTTTTTATTCAACTTCTTTTCTATTCAATTTTTATTTTTATTCAACTTCCATTTTTTGAATGAACTTCTATTGTTAATTTTATGCAACTTCCACTTTTATTCAATTTCATTTTCTATTCAACTTCCTTTTTTATTTAATTTCCAAATAGATCATTAAGGTATAGTGGTTTCCTGAATGAACTTCCATTTTTATTCATTTTCCTTTTTATTCAACTTCCATTTTTATTCATTTTCCATTTCTATTCAACTTCCAATTATATTCAATTTTCTTTTTCTATTCAATTTCCTTTTTTATTTAATTTCCAAATAGATCGTTAAGGTATAGTGGTTTCTTGAATGAACTTCCATTTTTATTTTTATTCAACTTCCATTTTTATTTTTATTCAACTTCCATTGTTAATTATATGCAACTTCCATTTTTATTCATTTTCCTTTTCTATTCGACTTCCTTTTATGCAATTTCCATTTTTATTTTTATTCAACTTCCTTTTCTATTCAATTCCCTTTTCTATTCAATTCCTTTTCTATTTAATGTCCAAATAGATCGTTATGATTTATTGAATAAACTTCCATTTTTATATTTATGCAACTTCCACTTTTATTAAATTTCCTTTTCTATTCAACATCATTTTTTATTTAATTTCCAATTAGATCGTTAAGGTATAGTGGTTCCTTGAATGGACTTTTTTTTTTCTAATTTTATTCAACTTCCATTTTTATTTTTATTCAACTTCCATTTTTATTTATTTTCTAAATATATCGTTAAGATATAGTGGTTTCTTGAATGAACTTCCATTTTTATTTTTATTCAACTTCCATTTTTACTTTTTAATTTTTTATTTTTATTCAACTTCCATTTTTATTCAATTTTCTTTTCTATTCAACTTCCTTTTTTATCTAATTTCTAAATAGATCGTTAAGGCATAGTGATTTCTTGTTAATGTTATGCAACTTTCATTTCTATTATTCAAGTTCCTTTTTTATTCAATTTCCTTTTCTATTCAATTTCCAAATAGATCGTTAAGGTATAGTCGTTTCTTGAATGAACTTCCTTTTCTATTTAATTTCCAAATAGATCATTAAGGTATAGTCATTTTTTGAATGAACTTCCTTTTCAATTTTATGGAACTTCTATTTGATTTAATTTCTAAATAGATCATTAAGGTATAGTCGTAACGATTATACCTTAACGATCTATTTGAAAATTAAATCAAATGGAAGTTCCATAGTAAAAATAAAAACAGAAGTTGCATAAAAAAGGAAGTCGAATGGAAAAGGAAATTAAATAAAAAAGGAAGTTGAATAGAAAAGGAAATTGAATAAAAATGGAGGTTGAATAAAAAGGGAAGTTGAATAAACATAAAAATGGAAGTTGCATAAAACTAGAAATGGAACTTGAATAAAAATAAAAATGGAAGTTGCATAAAATTAAAAACGGAAGTTGCATAAATTTAAAAATGGAAGTTCATTCAAGAAACCACTATACCTTAACGATCTATTTGGAAATTAAATAAAAAAGGGAGTAGAATAAAAATGGAAGTTGAATAGAAAAGGTGGTTGCATAAACATAAAAATGGAAGGTCGAATAAAAATGGAAGTTGAATAAAAATGGAAATTGAATAAAAAAGGAAATTGAATAAAAATAGAAGTTGAATAAAAATGAAAATGAACTTTGCATAAAATTAAAAATGGAAGTTCATTCAAGAAACCACTATACCTTAACGATCTATTTGGAAACTAAATAAAAAAGAAAGTTGAACGATCTATTTGGAAGTTAAATAAAAAAGGAAGCTAAATAAAATTAAAAAAGGAAGTTGCATAAAATTAAAAATGGAAATCCATTCAAGAAACCACTATACCTTAACGATCTATTTTGAAGTTAAATAAAAAAATGATGTTGAATAAAAAAAGAAGTTGAATAGAAAAGGAAAATGAATAAAAATTGAAGTTGAATAAAAATGGAAGTTGCATAAAATTAAAAATAAAAGTTCATTCAAGAAACCACTATACCTTAACGATCTATTTGGAAACTAAATAAAAAAGGGAGTTGAATAGAAAAGGAAATTGAATAAAAATGGAAGTTGAATAGAAAAGGAAGTTGAATAGTAATGGAAGTTCAATAAAAATGGAAGTTGAATAGAAAAGGAAATTGAATAAAAATGGAAGTTGAATAAAAATAACAAAGGAAATTCATTGACAAAACCACTATACCTTAATGATCTATTTGGAAAATGAATAAACAAGGATATTGAATAGAAAAGAAAATTGAATAGAAAAGGAAATTGAATAAAAATGGAATATATAGTTATTTCTTGAATGAACTTCCATTTTTAATTTTATGCAACTTCCATTTTTATTTTTATTCAATTTCCTTTTCTATTCAATTTCCTTTCTATTTAATTTCCAAATATATTGTTAAGGGTATGGTAGTTTCTTGAATGAATTTCCATTTTTATTTTATGAACTTCCATTTTTATTCAATTTCTTTTTCTATTCGACTTCATTTTTAAGGTATATTGATTTCTAGAATGACCTTCCATTTCTATTCAACTTCCTTTTCTATTTTTATTGAACTTCCTTTTTTATTTAATTTCTAAATAGATCGTTCAATTCAACTTCCTTTTTTATTCAACTTATTTTTTTATATATAATGTCCAAATAGACCGTTAAGGCATAGTGATTTCTTGAATGAACTTCCAATTTTTCTTTTATGCAACTTCCATTTTTATGTTTATTCTACTTCCTTTTTTATTCAACTTAAATTTGTATTCAATTTCCTTTTTATTCAACTTCCATTTCTATTCAACTTTCATTTTTATTCAACTTCCTTTTTTGTTTAATTTCTAAATAAATCGTTCAGGTGTAGTGGTTTCTTGAATGAACTTCCAGTGTTTATTTTATGCATCAATTTTTATTCAATTTCTTTTTCTGTTCAACTTATTTTTTTATTTAATGTCCAAATAGATCGTTAAGGTATAATGGTTTCTTGAACTTCCATTATTAAAAAAAGGAAGTGGTTTCCTGAATGAACTTCCATTTCTATTCAATTTCCTTTTCTATTCAACTTCCATTTTTATTCAACTTCAATTTTTATTTAATTTCTAAATATATCGTTAAGGTATAGTGGTTTCTTGAATGTACTTCCATTTTTAATTTTATGCAACTTCCATTTGTATTCAATTTCCTTTTTCTATTCAACTTCCAATTATATTTAATTTCCAAATAGATCGTTAAGGTATGGTGGTTTCTTGATTTCTTGAATGAATTTCCATTTTTATATTTATGCAACTTCCATTTTTAATTTTATCTCAATTTCTATTTTTAATTTTATGCAACTTCCTTTTTTATATAATGTCCAAATAGATCATTAAGGTATAGTCGTTTCTCGAATGAACTTTCATTTTTAATTTTATGCAACTTCCATAGAAATTAAATAGAAAAGGAAATTTAATAAAAATGGAGGTTGAATACAAATGGAAGTTCATTCAGGAAACCACTATACATTAACGATCTATTTAGAAATTAAATAAAAAAGGAGTTGAATAAAAAGTTAAGTGGAAGTTGTATAAAATTAAAAATGGAAGTTCATTGACGAAACCACTATACCTTAACGATCTATTTAGAAATTAAATAAAAAAAATTGAATAGAAATGGAAATTGAATGAAAATGGAAGTTGAATAAAAAAGGAAGTTGAATAGAAAAGGAAATTGAATAAAAATGGAAGTTGAATAGAAAAGAAAATTAAATAAAAAGGAAATTGAATAAAAATGGAAACTGAATAAAAATAAAAATGAAAGTTGCATAAAATTAAAGATTAAAAATGGAAGTTGAATAAAAATAAAAATGGAAGTTCATTCAATAAACCACTATACCTTAACGATTTATTTGGAAATTAAATAAAAATAAAAATGGAAGTTGAATAAATATAAAAATGGAAGTTCATTCAAGAAACCACTATACCTTAGCTGTCACGCCCTCAAAATTAAACCCATAATAAATAATATTAACATACATCATCATATCAAAACAAGAATATAATTCAATTCATCAGAGTATTAAGAAATAAAACATCAAAATAAATGCCCTACGGGCTTACATCTTGCCAAGCCAATACTTGGACACAAATCCATGAGTTCTAACTCAAAAACAAATAAAGCCCTAGGCTTGAGTGTTTTACATATAAAAGCAAATAAACTAGAAACAAATCTTCGAGTTCCAATTCCTCACAAGCTAAGTCCTTGGAGGCAGTGAACCATCTGCACCTGAAAATGAAGTTCCCATATAGGGTGAGCCACAGCCCAGTAGAGAAATACTAAACCAGGCATAAGAATTAACTAAAGCATTAACATCCGATACATGGTTAGCACAAGATAATAAATTCCCAAATTTTATGACACGAATGCCTATACAGTCTATGACACGTGGTCTATGACACAACTCACTTTCCACTTATACCTACATGGCTCACAACCTGGCCAAACAACTCAACAAGGATAACAAATCGGATTAACCTTTCTTACAATATAATAAACACACATACTGGTGTTACATCAATCACAATCACATTCACTTCCATACTTCCCAACTGATACACATGGTGGTGATGTATCATGCCAACAATAAATAGAAATACTTCTATTAACAATAAGTACACATAAATGTGATGCTAGTGGGGTCTATCCCCTTTCTCCTCCCAACACATCTGGTTTAGAGGTCCATCCCCTTTCTTCCCCTAAACCCTCCAACAAATTCGGTTTAGAAGTCCATCCCCTTTCTTCCCCTAAACCGGGAGTTCATCCCCTATCTCCTCCAAAACCAAATGCATATGCAACATAATTAATACTTGCCATATACAACACATAATCAATACAAGTAATGTTCTGTATTAATTCAACAGTCAACAGCTGACTAAATTCCAGTTATACCTAAGCCACATGCAAGGTCTACAACAATCACTGGCTATCCTCCACCGATAGCCCCAAAACAATTATTTCTAAGCAAGAAATAAATATCACAATATATATATATATCAATTTCACAGATGAGTGATTAAATATTCAACTACATCAACAAAATCTCAATTTCCCCAAATCTCATGAATTTAACCAATACACAATTCCCCTTTAAATTAATTACATGAATTAATCTATAACAAAACCCTAAGGTTTTCCCCCAAAATTACCAAACTACCTCACACATACCAAAACACCAACACTTAGGATTAAAACGTATACAAGGAGTAGGAAATCCCTACCTTAAACAGAAGAATCCAAAAGGAGAAGGAGAAGATGATGCTCAAAACCCCAAAGTGCTCCAAATCAACAATTGCTCCGATTAAATGAAAGCTCTCACTCTCCTCTACCTTTTTAATGAAGGAACTAGATTAAAAACGCCCTCTAGATAGATCAAACCCAAGGAAAAGATGAGTTGAGAGAAAAGAAACTCGAAACTAGGGTTTCTGGATCAAAAATTGTGAAAAAAGACGTTTTAAAACTGCTGCTGCGTTTAAATACTGGACAGGCTCGCTCGAGCGAAGACCTGGTCGCTCGAGCGACAAGACACAAAAACAGACCTCGCTCGAGCGAAAAGAAGCTCGCTCGAGCCAAAGACAAACCATCTCGCTCGAGCGAAGGAAAGCTCGCTCGAGCCAACAAACACTGCCCTCAGGTCTAGCACTAGACGCAACCCTCGCTCGAGCCAAGAAATGCTCGCTCGAGCGACGAACCAAGAAGGACCTCGCTCGAGCGAAGAGAAGCTCGCTCGAGCGAGCAAGCCAAAAACTGAACATCAAGAATTTGTTTCTAGACTCAACCAACCTGTAATCAACCTGCCCAAAACATCCTATAACCAAAGAATAAGGAATCAAGGACAACAACGACAATAATATGACAACGGAATCCACGGAACATAAGTCCGAATACAATAATCAAATGGGAAAAAGACCGGGGTCGCTATAACCTCCCCCCCTTAAAAGAATTTCGTCCCCGAAATTAAGTATGAGTTTGTAAAAATGAATTTTTCCTCAATTCCCAATGATATAAATACAACAATAAACAACAACTTGACCCAAAACCGGTCACTTCATCTCTTATCAAGAGCTATCTCACAGTATATATAAATCAACATATATTTCAACTTGCACGAATATTATGCATTATTCTTCTCAATGTTAACAATTTCCATATCATATTCAATCTCATGATATAAACAACACATTCAATATATATAAATGTTATACTCCACTTCCATAAAAAGGCAAGTTTCAACATGTTAACATTAAACCAAAACATTCTCAATGTTTTCTAGCTTAAGACATATATAAAATTCTCAAGTTCCACAATATTACATAATCTAAACACAAGATTACAATTCCACAAACAAGTCCGGATATTTCTCACGGACTTCCAACTCACGTTCCCAAGTGGCCTCCTCCACTCCGTGATGCTTCCACAAAACCTTCACTAAAGGGATGGTCTTACCACGCAGGACTTGATCCCGCCTATCCAAGACTCGAATCGGCCTCTCCTCATACGAAACATCCTCATCAACAACTAAATCGGTCCAATCCAACACATGCGATGGATCCGGCTCATACTTCCGAAGCATACTCACATGAAACACGTCATGAACTCCGGACAACTGCGGTGGCAAAGCTAAACGATAAGCAACCTCGCCAATCCTCTCAAGGATCTCAAAGGGGCCAATAAACCGAGGGGACAACTTCCCACTCTTCCCGAACCTCATTAAACCTCGCCTAGGTGAGATTTTCAGAAAGACATGATCACCTACCTCAAACACCAAAGGTCTCCTCCTACGGTCGGCATAAGATTTCTGACGACTCTGGGCTGTAACAAGTCTCTTACGGATAAGCCCAACTTTCTCCGTCGTCTCCCTCACTAACTCCGGACCTATCAAAGGTGCATCACCCACCTCGGCCCAACAAACTGGAGATCTACACGGTCGGCCGTACAAGGCCTCAAATGGTGCCATACCGATACTAGACTGAAAACTGTTGTTATAGGCAAACTCCACCAATGGCAAGTGCCTCTCCCACGACCCACTGAAATCAAGAACACAACCCCGAAGCATATCCTCAAGGATCTGTATGGTACGCTCTGACTGCCCGTCAGTCTGAGGATGGTAAGCCGTACTAAAGGTCAACTTAGTGCCTAAAGCACTCTGCAAACTCTGCCACAACCTGGCAGTGAAACGAGGATCTCTATCTGAGACAATCGTCACTGGAACCCCATGCAACTTTACTATTTCCCGAACATATAAATCGGCAAGATGATCCACCGAATCTCTCACACGCATAGGAATAAAATGTGCTGACTTAGTCAACCGATCCACAACCACCCAAATAGCATCATTACCTCGCTGAGTCCTAGGAAGACCCACAACGAAGTCCATAGTGACATGTTCCCACTTCCACTCGGCAATAAGTAAGGGTTGCAACAAACCCGCTGGCCTCTGATGCTCGGCCTTCACTTGCTGACAAGTAAGGCACTTAGATACGAAAGCTGCCACATCTCTCTTCATACCCCGCCACCAAAACTGGCGACCCAAATCCCTATACATTTTAGTGCCTCCCGGATGCACCGCAAGGCGCGAATGATGAAACTCTCGGAGTACCTCCTCTCGACACGACTCCGGCACAAACAGACGGTCTCGGTATCTCACACTCAGATCGGGATACACCGTCAAACCCTTCTCAACCTTACCACTAGAAATCTTCTCCCGGAGAGATTCTACCTCAAGATCACCCCTCTGAGCCTCTAACACTCGAGTCACAAGTGTAGGCTGTGCAACAACAGAAAACAAGGTCGCAGCCTCAACGGATTCGCCCAGATGCAAATCAAACTCCCCAACTGCACCCAACATCTCCCACTCTCGGATGGCTATACTAGCAACGTCACCAACAGATTTCCTACTAAGGGCATCGGCCACAACATTGGCCTTTCCCGGATGATAGTGTAACTCGAAATCATAATCCTCAATAAATTCCATCCATCTCCTCTGCCTCAGATTCAAGTCTTTCTGTGTAAACAGATATTTCAGACTCTTATGATCGGAGAATACTTCAAATTTCTCACCAAACAGATAATGCCTCCAAATCTTCAAGGCAAATATCACAGCTGCTAACTCTAGATCATGCGTAGGGTAATTCTTCTCATGAATTTTCAACTGGCGTGAGCCATAGGCAACCACTTTCCCTTCTTGCATCAACACACAACCCAGACCCTCTCGTGAGGCGTCACAGTAAACTGCATAACCTAACCCTCTCTCCGGAATAATCAAGACCGGAGCGGTGGTCAATCTAACCTTCAATTCCTGAAACGACTTTTCACAAGTCTCACTCCATACAAATTTGACTCCCTTCCGAGTCAATCTAGTTAACGGTGAAGCTAACTTGGAGAAATCCTTCACAAACCGACGATAATACCCTGCCAATCCCAGAAAACTGCGGATCTCAAACACACTCTTAGGTTGTACCCAATCTTGCACTGCCTCAATCTTGGATGTATCAACAGACACCCCTTTTCCAGAAACTACGTGGCCTAAAAATTTTACCTCTTCTAGCCAGAATTCACACTTCCCAAACTTAGCATATAACTTATGGGCTCTAAGTAACTCAAGCACCACTCTCAAGTGTTCCTCGTGCTCCTCCTCTGAAGGTGAATAAATCAGAATGTCGTCCACGAAGACGACCACAAAACGATCTAAGAATTCCCGAAAGATCCGATTCATCAAATCCATAAACACTGCCGGTGCGTTGGTGAGCCCAAACGGCATCACCAGAAACTCATAGTGGCCATACCGCGTACGGAATGCCGTCTTTGGAATGTCCTCCTCCCTGACTCTCAACTGATGATAACCCGATCTCAAGTCTATCTTAGAGAAACAACGGGAACCCTTCAACTGGTCAAACAAATCATCTATACGAGGCATAGGGTACTTATTCTTAACCGTAGCCCGATTCAATTTCCGGTAATCTATACACAGTCTCAAAGCACCACCTTTCTTCTTAGCAAATAGGGCCGGTGCTCCCCACGGCGAAACACTAGGACGGATATAGCCCTTATCTAGCAACTCCTGGAGTTGAACCTTCAACTCAACTAACTCAGCTGGGGCGAAACGGTAAGGTGCCATAGAAATCGGCGCCGTGCCGGGCACTAAATCAATAGAGAACTCAATCTCTCGATGAGGTGGCAAACCAACAAGATCCTCGGGGAAGACGTCCGGGTATTCACAAACCACCCTCGGTAACACAATCTGGGTCTCATCACACTCACTACTCTCAAGGCTAGCAAGTAGACCACTAAGCTCACTCCGCCCTCGCGGATCGTACCCTGGTGGCAAAACACTACCAACCCTGTCCCCTAGAAAATGGAAACGTTCCCCGCTAACTGTACAACAGGTGACCCTTTGACGGTAGCAATCAATAAATGCCCGGTATGACGATAACCAGTCCATACCCAAAATAACATCGAAGCCCTTCATGGGCATAACCACAAAAGAAAAAGGGATTCTATGATCATCGACCTCTATATCACAACCCCTAACACCTTGTTTCAAAATTAATTCGCCCCCAAGTGGTGACACTACACAAATAGGAGATGCTAACTGTGCTAACTCCAACTCCAAAATAGATGCGAATGCAGCAGACACAAAAGAATGAGATGCACCCGTATCGATCAAAACACTAGCAACTGAATTGCAAAACAAGAAGGTACCTCTCACAACCGACGGAGTCGGCACCAGATCCTGCGCGGTAACAGCATACACGCGCCCAGACGACCTCTGATCAACCTGCTCACCCCTAGGAGCATAAGACTGCTGCACCGAATGGGACGATGAAGCCCCCTGATTAGTCCTCGAGGCCTGAACGGACTGAACTGGCTGACTCTGAGTCTGCCTCAAACCAGATGCACCAGATGTGCCACTCAACTGTGGGCAAAACCTCTTCAGGTGCCCTGGCTGACCACACTGAAAACAACTCAAACCAGACGCACCAGGTGTGCCACTTAACTGCGGGCAGAACCTCTTCATATGCCCCGGCTGACCACACTGAAAACAAGAGAGCGACTGGCCTCTACCCTGACTCTGGCTCTGTGATCGAGCCGAAGAAGATGCTGCCCTCTGCACTCCTCCCTTCTGAGGACAGACTGAAGACTTATGGCCCAGCTGGCCACACTTGAAACAGGTAATATCTCCCTGACTGCCTTTCCCCGAACTAGCACTCGGTACAGGAAAAGTAGACCTAGAGAAGCTACTCTGAGGCTGCTGAGGAGTGAAACCTCTCTGCCTCCTGCCATCGCCCTGACCATCCTGACTCCTCTTGGAGCCTTTCTGCCCTTCCTCCTCCTCCCGCATCGCAATCTCAGTATGGGCTGCTGCATCAACCAAACGCCCAAAATCCCTAATCATAGTCGGCACAACTCTCAATTTGAGGCCGCGCCTCAACTTCTTCTCGAACTCTATACACCGGCGCTCCTCGGACGCCACTAACTCAGGTGCGAACCTGGACAAACTAGTAAATAAGGCCTCAAACTCAGCCACTGATGAACTATTCTGCTTCAGCTGGCAGAACTGATCTCTCAACGTCTCCTGAACAGCTGGAGACAGGTACTTCTCCTGAAAAGCATCAACAAACTCCTTCCAAGTACCTCCAATGCGACCCTTGGTGAACTTCCACCACTGACCCGCATCCCCTTTCAGCTGGAAAGATGCCAAGGTCACCTTCAACCCCTCGTCTTCGATGCCAAGCATCTCAAACGTTTTCGTTGTCTGTTCGAGCCATTCGTCTGCTTTAAGCGGCTCGCTAGGATCACCAACAAACACTTCCGGTTGAGACCGGAAAAACTCCCTCTTCAGAAAAGAAGGCCCTGCATCTGCAGCAACTACCGGGGCCGGAACTACCTGGGCTGGATTCGCAGCCCTCAGAATGTCCACTGACGCCTGAAATGCCCCTGCTATCTCTTGGGCCAAAGTGCCCAAACCCTGCTGCCCTACTGGCTCGGCCGCATTGGCCTGGCCAACACCCTCCTGAACCGTCGGAATCTCCTCCGGTATAGGCACTTCTTGCCTGGCCTGCCTACCACGCCTACCACGACCTCGTCCTCGTCCTGACATCCTAATAAAAGAAACAGAGACGTTAGCACTCTAAATAATATGCCAAAACTATGACACTCGCGTCCTAATACATTGGACAACAATAAATCACACCACGTAAGCACATAATCACATAAGCACCTACGAATTTCATTTCTGGATAATGATAGTCCCGAGGCGTCACTAAAGTTCCGGTTGGAAACAACATTGATCAAGTGCCTTTCCAACAAGACTTTCAGGGACTCAAGGGTCCAATCAACATCCCAGAAACTACATTCCATACCCACATAGTCACATAAACATGTTATCATATAAGCATGCAATCATTACACTAAGTCTCTATCAAACGAGACGAACCCATTGTGATACTAATCACTTCCCACGTACCCAAAGTATTCGAACCCGGTACGCTCTGATACCAAGTTGTCACGCCCTCAAAATTAAACCCATAATAAATAATATTAACATACCTCATCATATCAAAACAAGAATATAATTCAATTCATCAGAGTATTAAGAAATAAAACATCAAAATAAATGCCCTACGGGCTTACATCTTGCCAAGCCAATACTTGGACACAAATCCATGAGTTCTAACTCAAAAACAAATAAAGCCCTAGGCTTGAGTGTTTTACATATAAAAGCAAATAAACTAGAAACAAATCTTCGAGTTCCAATCCCTCACAAGCTAAGTCCTTGGAGGCAGTGAACCATCTGCACCTGAAAATGAAGTTCCCATATAGGGTGAGCCACAGCCCAGTAGAGAAATACTAAACCAGGCATAAGAATTAACTAAAGCATTAACATCCGATACATGGTTAGCACAAGATAATAAATTCCCAAATTTTATGACACGAATGCCTATACAGTCTATGACACGTGGTCTACGACACAACTCACTTTCCACTTATACCTACATGGCTCACAACCTGGCCAAACAACTCAACAAGGATAACAAATCGGATTAACCTTTCTTACAATATAATAAACACACATACTGGTGTTACATCAATCACAATCGCATTCACTTCCATACTTCCCAACTGATACACATGGTGGTGATGTATCATGCCAACAATAAATAGAAATACTTCTATTAACAATAAGTACACATACATGTGATGCTAGTGGGGTCTATCCCCTTTCTCCTCCCAACACATCTGGTTTAGAGGTCCATCCCCTTTCTTCCCCTAAACCCTCCAACAAATTCGGTTTAGAAGTCCATCCCCTTTCTTCCCCTAAACCGGGAGTTCATCCCCTATCTTCTCCAAAACCAAATGCATATGCAACATAATTAATACTTGCCATATACAACACATAATCAATACAAGTAATGTTCTGTATTAATTCAACAGTCAAACAGCTGACTAAATTCCAGTTATACCTAAGCCACATGCAAGGTCTACAACAATCACTGGCTATCCTCCACCGATAGCCCCAAAACAATTATTTCTAAGCAAGAAATAAATATCACAATATATATATATCAATTTCACAGATGAGTGATTAAATATTCAACTACATCAACAAAATCTCAATTTCCCCAAATCTCATGAATTTAACCAATACACAATTCCCCTTTAAATTAATTACATGAATTAATCTATAACAAAACCCTAAGGTTTTCCCCCCAAAATTACCAAACTACCTCCCACATACCAAAACACCAACACTTAGGATTAAAACGTATACAAGGAGTAGGAAATCCCTACCTTAAACAGAAGAACCCAAAAGGAGAAGGAGAAGATGATGCTCAAAACCCCAAAGTGCTCCAAATCAACAATTGCTCCGATTAAATGAAAGCTCTCACTCTCCTCTACCTTTTAATGAAGGAACTAGATTAAAAAAACGCCCTCTAGATAGATCAAACCCAAGGAAAAGATGAGTTGAGAGAAAAGAAACTCGAAACTAGGGTTTCTGGATCAAAAATTGTGAAAAAAGACGTTTTAAAACTGCTGCTGCGTTTAAATACTGGACAGGCTCGCTCGAGCGAAGACCTGGTCGCTCGAGCGACAAGACACAAAAACAGACCTCGCTCGAGCGAAAAGAAGCTCGCTCGAGCCAAAGACAAACCATCTCGCTCGAGCGAAGGAAAGCTCGCTCGAGCCAACAAACACTGCCCTCAGGTCTAGCACTAGACGCAACCCTCGCTCGAGCCAAGAAATGCTCGCTCGAGCGACGAACCAAGAAGGACCTCGCTCGAGCGAAGAGAAGCTCGCTCGAGCGAGCAAGCCAAAAACTGAACATCAAGAATTTGTTTCTAGACTCAACCAACCTGTAATCAACCTGCCCAAAACATCCTATAACCAAAGAATAAGGAATCAAGGACAACAACGACAATAATATGACAACGGAATCCACGGAACATAAGTCCGAATACAATAATCAAATGGGAAAAAGACCGGGGTCGCTATACATGCTTACATGCATTTATATGATTTGTTGTGTTAAGATTTGCTCCCATGAGTTGTGCCTTGTTTTGTACATGTTTGATTTGCCTAAGTGTATATGTATGCCTTGTTCCTCCCTTGTATTGTTAAGCCTAGGTTGTGTTAAGCCTAAGTCATGCTAAGCCTAGATCATTTCCAAGCCGAGGTCATCTCCAGTCCAGAATCATCTTGGTAATACTTTGCTGACCTCCACCTTTGTCCTGACATATTGGCCGAGATGATTATCATCTGGGCCGAGGTGTGTATCGCCGAGGCCGAGATGTGTATTATCTAGGCCGAGATGTCATCCTTGTGCCGAAGTGATCTTGTCCGGGAGTGGTATGACCTAGACCGAGGTGTGGCACATCTAGGCCGAGGTGTGGCACAGCTTAGTCAAGTGTTGTCCTACCTAGCCGAGATCATTGTTACCTTAGTGCCGAAGTCTTGTCCTTAGCCGAAGTCATTGCTCTTTGCTCGCCGATGTCTTTTTGTTAGCCGATGTCATTCCTTGCCGAAGTGTTTGCTGTGTAGCTTGTTAGATACGCTTTGTCAGAACCTTGTCTTGTCAATCAGTCACCCTTTTGAGGAGAACCAATCCGGTAGTGCCACGTGTCCGAGCTGAGTGTTAAATCAGCCGATGGAGGGAGAAACCCATCATTTTGTTATGTATATGTTCTTGGTTTTGGGAGAGGAGAGAGAAGCTCTAGTAGAGGGAGAAGTGTTCTTGAGAGAGAGTAGACCTTCCAAGCTCGATTCCTTGAGATCCAACCGTTAGATTCGTGATCTAAGGTTAGATTCTTGATCTACTCTTGATGTTCTTTATGTTTATGTTATTGCATTGCATGATCGAATATGTTTTGAAAGCCATGCATTGTTTTGAAGTTCGGTTTTGAAGGGAGGAAAATGATATTCAAGTGTTCTTCAAGAAAAGCCATGTTTTGATCCGAAAGCTCAAGCCAAGATTCATGTTTTTGTGTTTGTTTTCACATGATCTTCAAGTATGGGTGCCTAGGTCCATGTTTTCGAACTCATAGCATGAAAACCCAGATTTTTGTATAAGGAAATGATGATTTTGGCATTCATGTTCATGTTCATGTTTTCATGTTCTTCACGGGTGGAAACCCAGATTTCCAGACTTCACTTCCCGAAGTGTAGTCGCCGAGGTCACTCTTGCCTAGACCTCACACTTAGGCCAAGCATCGTATCTCACCTTGGCCTACCTTGCATGATCACTTGCATCCTCGGATTGTCTTGTATGAACCTCGGCATGCAGCCGCATGCCGGAGCCTTGGTAGCCACACCTCGGCCAGGAGGTGTGGGACCTCGGCATAGACCTGGTTGGTGCCCAGCATGTCTCCTTGACATGTAAAACAGTGTTTTGACTCCCAGCATGTTTTCCCGAGATCATTTGCATGCATGTAAGACTTGTTTTGAGAAGTATGTTTAGTAGAGTTTGCCATGTGTTTGTAGGACTTGGTTCTTTGCCTTGATCCCGACGTCCCAAGTGCTAGGTGAGTGGTGCTTTTAATAAAGCTATGTTAAACTGTTTTGAATAAGCTTTGCTTTGCTTTGTTTTGAAAAGTATTTGTTAAGCATGAATGATCACCCTATTTTGTGTACCAAGTATAAGTTGCATGCCAAGTATGAGTTTTGTTTTGGAGTCCGTACGTGCCAGGGGACTTTAAGCATTGGTGGCACAAGTCCTCCCATGCTAGGGGACTCTAAGCCTAAGTAGCATCGTCCTTTCGTGTTAGGGGACGTTAAGCCCATGTAGCACCCACGTTTGAATGTATTTGCTACCGACGGTCTGTGAACGGGTAGATATGTTTGATGTGCTACCGACGGTCTGTGAACGGGTAGATATGTTTGATGTGCTACCGACGGTCTGTGAACGGGTAGATATGTTTGAAGTCCTACTGACGGTCTTTGAACGGGTAGATTTGCTATCGACGGTCTATGAACGGATAGTCACCACTGACGTCTATGAACGAGTGGATAAGTATGTTTTTCCCATCGACGGTCTGGGAACGGATGGATATGTTCTGTTTGGAATGTTATGACCCCAAGTACATGTTTTGATACAAGCATTGCCGAGTACATGTTTTGTTATAAGTTATGCTAAGTACATGCTTTGATGTAAGCTTTGCAAGTATGCTTTGTACAGTTATGCCGAGATCATGCTTTGACCAAGATATGGTATATGTATTGTTTTGCAAGAACCTCGGGAATCATTCATGGAACCCCTTTATTATTTGTACCATTCACTGAGTTTTCATACTCACCCTCTCTATATATATGTAGGTTTCAAGCAAGAAGTCGGCTCTGCCGAGATGTTATTTTGTAGCCGAGGTTTTGAATGCATGTTAGGTCGGCATTGAGGATGTCGGCAACCTTGAAGATTATGTCCCTTGTCTTGTGTTTGTTTACGTCGGCTGTGAAGCCCTTTTGTTAAGGATGTAACATGTATTTTGCTTGTATTGTATTCAAGTTGTAAAGCTATAATTAAGATGTATGCCATTTCATTTGACTTATGCACAGCTCTTATGGACCATTTGTATGTTAAATTATTGCTTCCGCTCTTGTTAGCCCCATATGTATACTCTGATTGTGTGTGATCTTTGTAAGTTGGCCTTCGGTAATCTCGGATTACTGGCCATCATGGCACCAAACTACTAGGGGCGGTTTGGGGTCGTGACAAATTTCCTTTTCTATTCAAGTTCCTTTTTTATTTAATTTCCAAATAGATCGTTCAGGTATAGTGGTTTCATGAATGAACTTCCACTACTATTTTTATTCAATTTCCTTTTCTATTCAATTTCTTTTCTATTCAACTTGCATTTTTATTTAATTTCCAAATAGATCGTTAAGGTATAGTAGTTTCTTGAATGAACTTCCATTTTCAATTTCTTTTTTTATTTAATTTCCAAATGGATCGTTAAGGTATAGTGGTTTCTTGAATGAACTTTCATTTTCAATTTTATGCAACTTCCTTTTTTAATTTTATGCAACTTTCACTTTTATTTTTATTCAATTTCCTTTTCTATTCAACTTCCTTTTTATTTAATTTCCAAATAGATCGTTAAGGTATAGTGGTTTCTTGAATGAACTTCCATTTTTATTTTTATTC
>JAXFYN010000908.1:0-26269 GCA_036172215.1 Camellia granthamiana
TTACTAATAAAAGTTGTATCCATTACATATGCTCATAGGTTTATTTATAATAAACTAAACCGAATACTTGTAGGAAAAGTAAATCTAAAATAAACTAGGAAACTTAAATCAACATAAATTAAAAAACCTAAGAGAATAGGAAACTAAAATTCTAAACTATTTAAAATCCTAGTCAAAATCTAATTCCAAAAAAAATAAAATTAAGAAATAATATATTAAAAATATTAAAACTAAAAATATAAAAATTCTTAAAATCTTGTCCTACATCACATTTTGCCTCTAATTAGGTTTCAGATGCTTTATGGGAAGGAAGAAAAAAAAAAAGGATTAAAAATTTAGGCTTTAAGTTTAAGAATTCCTCCAAAAGCTAAAGTGTTTCAACAAATCATTCTGGAGAGCAGAGGTTTCAGTCTTAGAGAGTTCCTCTCAAATATGGAAATGGAAAAAGCACCTATTTGTGTGAAATGCTGGATGGCTTTGTTACAACTTATGACAAGATGCAATATAACCACAAAATTCGAGTAATATCCAAATATAGTTCTTATTACTCACTTGAAATCCAAATGATATCAGAATATGTCTTATGCAGTTGAAATTTAACTAATACAAATCGAACACAAACTTGAATACAACAAAGCTTTACTAAAACCAGCTAGTGATGTCTTAATTAGGCCTTGGACTCAACATCTATAACTAACTCACTTGAACCAAAAGCATAGGAGTCATTACGAGATGAAGAGAGGGAAGCAGAGGGATTTCCTTGCCTCATTTTCACACGCCACTCATCAATACTTGTAAATTGATCAGCATAAAGGAGTTGATGTTGTTCAAGAATTTTCAAAATCTCTTCAGCTTCACCGATAAGTCAAGCTACGAGCCAGACACTCTTCTCCCTCTTTTCAATGGCACTGGAAAAGCACTTCATGGTTATGACATTGGGTAAGTTGGTAAAGAAAGCACCCTATATTCCTGCAATCATATGGTTAAGTCATGATAAGTGTCTCAAGAAGCGTAGTTCATGAGTTCAAATCTCATAAACCACTTGATTAAGAAAAAACCTCAGATACCCTTGTTAAAAAAGAGAAGTAAAAGAAGAAGAAGAAGAAGAAGAAGAAGAAGAAGAAAACTCATATACCTGTGATCATGCTAGATAATTTCTTGAATAGTTTGTAACAAGAAAATGAATTTGATTTTCCTTGAATATTACAACACAGTTACTGGTATTTATACAAGCTGTTAGAGTTTGTTACAACAAACTCGAATTGAGTCTAACTAACCAATCCCCATATCTCTCTCACTCTCTTCTAACTTATTACATGTGTCACACACTTGTCTACACTTGTATTGAATTGGTTGCAGCTACGGCCGCAGCTGTAGCTGTGACTTTACTGTCTTAGGAGCATACTCCTTCAGTTGAGGCTTGAGTTGATATGATGCTTCAGGCTTCAATTCACCACTTGAGCTAACACTCTTATCAGTTTGTCATGATCTATTTGGCCGTTGTTACCTTCATAATTGAGAAAAAGAGTTTGTTGATTCCATACATGGAATTAGTTACTATAACCTTGTTGGGCCAGTTGGTAGGGTTCTTGTCAAGGTCTCCATTGATATCTGCCTTGTATTTTACAACAATTTTCTCAGCAAAATTAGCGAGCATTTAAAAAGTATCTCTGCAAGATTTTCCTTTGACAACCATTTTGGTGAGATCCTCATCAAACCACTTGTGATAAAGTTCGACTCCTAACCACACTTTATCTAATGTATTTCTAATGTTTGTAAGGTTCCCTTTGACATCCATGCTTTTGTCAACATATCTGATATACGAAGCTCATGTTGTATACAAACCTATCAACCATGCTCTTCTTGATTTTAGGAATTGCAATGGTGATGTAAGTTAGAGTCACCAATGGCAGAGCCCAACAATTAGGAAGTTCTTGAGAATCTAGTGATGAAACTTGGTTGTTGTCAAACTCTGCTATGTGTTCAAAGCCAGCTGTAAATTTCTGTAAAAAAAAGCTCGGTTAGATTTTTGGGCCGCTGTTTCTTGGCCTTGACAATGAAACAATCTGCTGCATCACTAATGTTCTTCAAGGTACTTTGGGGAAGTTCCTCTTCACCTTCAATAAGCAAAACATAATTGCCAAGATGCAACTTCATAGGTTACGTTAATTGGTAACATGACAAACACGGGCGAATGAGGAAAACATAAATGAAAAGATTTAATTTGCATGCAATCACAATCACAATCTGAACCATTATACACATGTTCATAATTAAATTTTTTGTGCACTAGACAAGTTTTCTGAATATTAAGTCGCGGATTTGAAGAACTATGGGGTTCTTCGTCCATTCTACCAGCCTTGCAATCCAATAAGTCTCTAGTTTAAGCTCTTTTATGTAGCCTTTAGTCCTTTTCTTGAAGCACTTGAATTTTATGGTAGTGAACCATCTAAATACTGTTGGAATATGTCCCACATTGCTTGGAGTTGCTCTATTTATGCTTGTTATAAGGCTCCAGTTTTCCTCTCCTTAATACCTAGGTTTTAAGGAGAAGTGTGGGTTGGACTTTTCAATTAATACTGGACCAATAAACCCCATGACCACTGCATAAGTTTGAATCGAATAAATAAAAAATTTTGACCACTTATAATCTGAAGACTAGAAGCCACGAGAAACCCACAATTGGACCTCAGCTTCTGCAAAAATTAAAGCAGTCAAAAGATCTATCCCCCCTGAAATGAAGCATGTCACAAAACGTGCCATCACAAAATGTTAGAAATGGTTTTGGAAAAATCAGATTTTTCATCAACTTTGGTCTAATTTTTAGGTGGGACCTATGCACAGGGCCGGCCCTGAGATTTGTGGGGCTTAAGGCAAACTATGAAAATGGGGTCCCTTTAATGTATATTTTTTTAATAAAAAATTTATGCATAAAATGATAAATATCCACAAATTTTTTTATTTAAGTATGCCTTGAGATTTGTGGGGCCTAAGGCAAATTTTTTATTCCAGAACTATACTTCCTAGGAAACATGGCTATAATCACAAACACTTTAATCCACAAATCACAAACACTTCAAATCAATCCACAAATTACAAACACTTCAATCCACAAATCACAATCCACTGATCTAATAGCAAATAAATTATAAAAAAACAATTTAATGAAACAAAATTAGGGGAAAAAATTATTTAATTAAAACTGATAAATACCTAGGTAAAAAAATTAGGGCTAAATTATTTATTCCACTAAAATCTAATGGATAAAGAAGATAACAAAAAAATTAGGGCAAATTTAGTATTCCACTAATTGATAGAGAAAGAATATAGAAAAAAAAAATTAGGACAACTTTATTTAATAAAATCTGATAGTGAGAGAGAGGACTTACCATGAGAGAGAGTGTGTGTGAGAGAGTGAATCACCGAAAGAGTGTGTGAAAGAGAGAGAGTGAGTCGCTCATAATGCGTTGCTCTGCGTCTGCCTTCAACTTGGTGTACATACTTCTGTCTTCATTTCATCACTTCGTTAAAGAGAGAGATTGAAAGCAAAAGCACACTAGTAGTGCACTAAAGTGATGTTGTATATTGTATGTATGGTTTGGGTTAGGCCCAAACACATTTTCTGTTTTTGTTTTTGTTTTTGTTTTGTTTTTTTTTTTTTGTTTTCTAATATTTTCATTTTAATAAATATGGGCCAAACACATTTATAAATAAATATGGGCTAAATTATACATGGGCCCAATAAAACATTTTGAGACCCTTTAAATTGATCTTAAAAATAAAAAATAAAAAAAAGGTTAGGCTTATAACAATTTTTTAAATTTTTGGGCCCTATTTTTTGGCCAAAATTTGGGGCCTAAGGCACAAGCCTTACCTGCTTTAGGTCAGGGCCGGCCCTACTTATGCACCAAAGTTGGCGAGTCTAAGTGGTAACGCGTTCTATGCATGATGTGATTCACATAGTATATTTGGTTGCTCAAAACCGGGTGAATGGAAAATTGAAACCAAAGTGAGCTCCATGGAAATGGAGTTTTTGGTGCAAATTCCTTAAGGTTTGAATTCAAGGCTTGTCCCACATTGGTTTGGTGAGCAAACTTTTGTGAGTTTATAAGGCTTGAGTTTGCAACTTGGGAAGGGCCCCAAGGGGCACCCCAAGTTTGTAGAAGTAAAAGGTTATGGGCCAAGTGGGCTGGACCTATTAGACCTAAAAATAAACACACACACACGCGCCGCCGCCGTCGTCCGTCCAGTCGACTAGGCCTGGGCTTGGGCGCGGGTGCGTGGTGTGAGGTTGGGTTGGGCTTCTTTGGCCCAATACTTATCTTTTTGGGCCAAAAACATTACATTTGAATTTTATTTTTATTATTTGTTTGGAAATAAAATATGTCCGTTTTATTTCAAATTCTAATTGGAAAAAAAATTCAAATTTTGGTTTGCACCTCTTCAGAATTTCTGTATAGTTCTGTATCTCTCCAAACAGATCCGAATCTGTTCAAATTCAAACCCAAAACAGTTTTTTTTATCTGTTTGAAATTCAAACCAGATCTATCCGAACAGGTACCATACCTATTGGAATCAAACCGAACAACCACTATTTTCATCTATAAATAGGCAATCCCTCAATTGATTTTTTCACTAATTTTCCGTATTGAATCCTGCCATTGCTCTCTCTACATTTTACTGCATAATTTTTCTGAAGAAAGAGTGTAAACACAAAATGTGTTCGTTGTGAAAATAGTTTGCAGTGCTGTTACTATTCGTTGTTGATCATTTTATCCTAAAAGATAGACGTCCATAATCTGAAAGTATCGTGGAGATGACGAATCTGTCGTAAGGACACAATATTAAACACTGGACTTAATCAAAAAAATTTGTTCTACAAATAAATAAGATAAGTAATTAATTTACTTTCTATTTATTTATTTATATTAGATTTTGATTTTATTTTTGTAACAAAATAAAAATCTATTTTATTTTATTTTATATATATTGTTTTGATTTTTGTAATCAAACAGTCTCTCTCTTCTCTTTAATTCTTCAAATACAGTGAAGATTGTCCAACAATCTCAAGACAAAATAATTTTGGTGTCTTCATTATATTTATTTTTTGTACTTTCACAAAGTGATATTCTGGTTAGAAAATACAAATAGTAGTAATATACTGTTTATTTTCTTTGACAACTAGTAGTAATATACTGGTGTCATTAACAATTTTAGAATATTAATTTGTGTAGTAGTGTTACAGAAACTTATTGTGTAGTATTTTATTTTTCTGGTTTTTGTAACTAGAAAAGTAAATTTGTTTTTGTATTATAATTTATTTTCTAGTTTTAGTAACTAGAATATTAATTTGTGTTTTGGTTTTTTCTAATTTTTGTAATCAGATATTATAGCTACTACAACTGAAAGTGATACTCCAATTGTTACATCAACTCCGGTCTCTATCCAGAACCATGTTCAAGTTCCAGTAAATCATGGAGAAAAATCGGAAAAATTTAATGGCACCGAGTTTAAGAGATGGCAGTAGAAAATGTTGTTCTATCTTACAACTCTTAATCTTGCTCGATTTCTCCGTGAAGAGGCTCCAGTACCTAAGGAGGATGAAAGTGATCAGCAAGTTGTTGCCGCTATAAACGCTTGGAAACATTCTGATTTCCTGTGCAGAAATTACATCCTCAATAGCCTAGACAACATGCTGTATAATGTTTACAGCTCTCTGAAAATAGCAAAAGAGTTGTGGGATTCTTTGGAGAAAAAATACAAGACAGAGGATGCCGGCACAAAGAAATGTGTTGTCGGTAAATTTCTGGACTTTGTTATGGTAGACTCCCAAACGGTAATTTCTCAAGTTCAAAATTTTCAATTAATTTTGCATGATATTTATGCTAAGGGTATGTCTCTGAGCGAGTCTTTCCAAGTCGCTGCTTTAGTAGAAAAATTACCACCGGCTTGGAAAGATTTCAAAAATTATTTAAAACATAAACACAAAGAGATGACCATGGATGAACTTATTGTAAGACTAACAATTGAGGAAGATAGTCGTAAGGCTGAAAAGAGGAATGAGAAAAATCCCATTGAGTCCAAGGCTAATGTGGTTGAACAAGTGCCTAAACCACATAACAAGAAGAGGAAGTTTGTTGGAGATGGTCCTAAACAAGGCAACAACAATGGCAATAAAAAGTTCAAAGGTAAATGCTATAAAGTGGCAAGACTTGACATCGTGCCTATGATTGCCGACGTCCTAAAACAGATCGCGGAAGTATAAGCAAGAAGACTACCAATCAAGCCAATGTGACAAAACTAGATTACATCTCTGACGGGATAAATGACATCAGCCTCTCTACTGTGGTGTCTAAGGCTAATTTGGCTAGAAATCCTAAGGAATAGTGGGTTGACACAAGAGCAACTCATTACATTTGCGCGGACAAGAAGATGTTCATTGCATATAATGAGGCTACAAATCGTGAACAACTTTTTATGGGAAATTCTTCTATTTCAACTGTGCTGGACAAGGAAAAATGATCTTGAAGATGACATCGGGAAAGAAACTTACCCTCAACAACGTGCTACATGTACCAGACATCCTGAAGAATTTAGTTTCTGGTTCTTTGTTAAGTAAGAATGGTTTTAGGCTTGTACTTGAGTCTGATAAATTTGTATTGACAAAGAGTGGTATGTATGTTGGTAAGGGATACATGAGTGATGGTCTCTTCAAGTTGAATGTAATGACTATTGTACCAAAACTTTCTATTAATAAAAATAACACATCTTCTGCTTATATTCTTGAGTCAAATTTATGGCTTGGTAGATTAGGACATGCAAATTTTGATGCTTTGCGTAGATTAATTGGTTTGGATTATATACCAAAGTTTGAAATTGATCCTAATCACAAATGTGAGATTTGTGTAGAAGCGAAACTAACTAAGGCTCCATTTAAATCGGTTGAAAGAAAAACCAAACCTTTAGAATTAATTCATACTGATGTATGTGATCTTAAATTTGTTCAAACTAGACAAGGCAAACAGTATTTCATAATATTTATCAATGATTGCACAAGATATTGTTATATATATTTACTTGGAAGTAAAGATGAAGCATTGAAAACGTTTAAACTCTACAAAACTGAAGTTGAAAATCAACTTGGTAAAACCATTAAAATGGTTAAAAGTGATAGGGGTGGTGAATATGATGCACCTTTAAATGAATTTTGTGCACAACATGGCAATATTCATCAAACAACAGCACCCTATTCTCCAAAGCAAAATGGAATTGTTGAAAGGAAGAATAGAACCTTTAAAGAAATGATGAATGCCATGTCACTAAGTTCAAACTTACCACAGAACTTGTGGGGGGAAGCAATATTGTCTATTAATTATGTTCTTAACAGAATACCTGACAAGAAAACCAACAGCACTCCTTATAAATTGTGGAAAAGTCGACTACCTTTCTACAAATACTTAATAGTGTGGGGGTGTTTGGCAAAGATTGAAGTTCCAGTTCCGAAAAAGACTAAGATAGGACCAAAAACAGTGGATTGTGTGTTTATTGGTTATGCTCAGAATAATAGTAATATCGGTTTCTGACTTATAAATCAGAAATACCTGATATAAATGTGAACACTATTATAGAGTCAAGGAATGCTATGTTTTTTGAACATGTTTTTCCTTACAAGAAAGGACAGGAATTAAGTTCACAGAAAAGAACTTATGATTGTACACAAAGTCAAGAGACTAATAACAATCAAACGCAAGAGACTAGTAATGGTCTCGACCAACAGGATTTAACTAATGACGAACTAAGACGAAGCAAAAGAGCAAGAACATCAAAATTCTTTGGTTTAGATTTTCTGACATACCTGTTAGAAAATAAACCTCAAAGCTTTAAGGAAACAATGACAGAGTCTTGAAGCACCTTTGTGGAAAGAGGCTGTTAATAATGAAATTGAATCCATTATGAAAAATCATACCTGGGAATTAGTTTATCTTCCACCCGGCTCTAAACCTCTTGGATATAAATGGATATTCAAGAGAAAAATGAAAGCAGATAATTCAATAGACAAGTATAAAGCAAGACTTATAGTAAAAGGTTACAGATAAAAGGAAGGTTTGGACTATTTTGACACATATTCCCCTGTGACAAGAATAACATCCATCCGCGTGCTTATTGCTATAGCAACTTTGTATAACTTAGAGATACATCAAATGGATGTTAAGACGTTTTTTTCAACGATGATCTAAATGAAGAGATCTATATGGAGCAACCCGAAGGGGTTATAGTGCCAAGGAAAGAAAAGAAAGTTTGTCGGCTTGTAAAATCTCTTTATGGATTAAAACAAGCTCCTAAGCAGTGGCATGAAAAATTTGATCATGCTATGTTTACTAATAGGTTTAAGATAAACGAATGTGACAAGTGCATCTATGTTAAAAACACTGACAAAGGTTATGTCATCGTTTGTTTTTATGTGGATGACATGCTTATCATTAGAAGCAATCAAAACATGATCAAATCAACTAAGCAAATGCTTAACAAAAGATTTGATGTGAAAGATGTGGGAGTCGCAGATGTAATATTAGGAATGAAAATTACTAAAACATCTGATGGATATGCATTATCTCAATCTCATTATATTGAGAAAATTCTTGGTAAATATATCAAAGATGTTATTAATGTAGCAAGAACACTTGTAGACATCAATCTTTATTTATCAAAAAATAAAGGTGATGCGGTGTCTAAGCTAAAATACTCTCAAATATTTGGAAGCCTAATGTGCCTAATGAATTGCATTCATCCTAATATAGCTTATGCTGTCAGTAAATTGAGCAAGTACACTAGTAACCCCGAACAAGACCATTGGAAAACGATCATTCGGGTTCTTAGATATCTAAGATTTACCCGTGATCATAGCTTAAACTTTACTCGATATCCAGTAGTACTCGAAGGCTATTGTGATGCAAATTGGATATCGGATACTAAAGATTCAATATCCATTAGTGGATATATCTTTACTCTGGAAGGGACTGTTGTTTCTTGGAAATCCATGAAACAAACATGCATCGCACGATCTACAATGGAATCTGAGTTCATCGCTTTAGACAAAACAGGAGAAAAAGCAGAATGGCTTTGCCACTTTCTAGAAGACATTCCAATGTGGCCAAAACCTGTGCCAGCAATTTGCATTCATTGTGATAGTCAATCTGCAATAAGCAAGTCATAGAGTCATATGTATAATGGTAAGTCACGACATATTCGTCATCAACATAATACCATAAGGCAATTGCTCTCAAATAAAATAATCTCAATAGATTATATAAAATCTAAAGAGAATATTGCGAATCCGTTAACAAAATGTTTGACTAAAGAGCAATTGTATAGTTCATCGAAGGGGATGGGATTAAAGCCTACTACTTAAGAGTCATCATAATGGTAACCCTACTTATATGACTGGAGATCCTAAGAACAAAGTTCAAAGGGACAACTAAGTTATGTGTGACTCACCAGAAATCACTAAGGGATTGAAATTCCCTATCCATTCCTCTGGTGAGAGTGATATCTGTAACATGTGTTGTATGCAGGGGTTTAAGGATAAGCTTTTCTTTTAATGATTACTTATATCTTGATTTAGGTGTAAAAATCAAGACGAGTATACGAGATACTCACAATAAGAATCACCTATAAAAGTGTCGAACTGGGGCCGGTTCTATGAGAATGAAGAGACTAAATTCTCTAGAAGCATTCGTGAATAACCTGGAGCGTTCAAGGCCAAAATGAACACAATCATGAGAACCACAATGTGTCAAAAGATATTTTGTGTGAAACCTATTGTCTTGGCTTACACAAACGGCTGAACAATTCAAGGCATCACGTCCATTGGTTAGTTAGTAAGTCCGATAGGTTATCACTACGAAAGGTTCAAAGCCCAAAGCTACCTATCCTGATGCAAGATATTTTTGATTTATACTCTTTCGATAAATTCTGCATATTGTTGCATTTCCGTTGTCATCAAATTCCATTCATGTGGGGGATTGTTAGAAATGGTTTTGGAAAAATCAGATTTTTCCTCAACTTTGGTCTAATTTTTAGGTGGGACCCATGCGCCAAAGTTGGCGGGTCTAAGTGGTAACGCGTTCTATTCCATGTTGTGATTCACGTAGTATATTTGGTTACTCAAAACCATTATCGGGTGAATGGAAAATTGAAGTCGAAGTGAGCTCCATGGAAATGGAGTTTTTGTTGGAAATTCCTTAAGGTTTGAATTAAAGGCTTGTCCCATATTGGTTTGGTGGGCAAACTTTTATGGGTTTATAAGGCTTGAGTTTGCAACTTGGGGAGGGCCCCAAGGGACACCCCAAGTTTGTAGAAGGAAGAGGATATGGAACAAGTAGGCTAGACCCATTGGACCTAAAAATAAACACACACGCACGCCGCCGCCACCGTCTGTCCGTCTAGTTGGCGGGCTGGGTTGGGCTTGGGCGCATGGTGTGAGGTTGGGTTGGGCTTGTCCGGTCCAATACTTATCTTTTTGGGCCAAAAACATTACATTTGAATTTTGTTTTTATTATTTCTTTGGAAATAAAATCTGTTCATTTTTATTTCAAATTCTGGTTGGAAATAAAATTCAAATTTTAGTTTGCACCTCTTCAGAATTTCTGTACAGTTCCATATCTGTCCAAACAGATCCGAATCTATTCAAATTCAAACCCAAAACAATTTTGTTTTATCTGTTTGAAATTCAAACCAGATCTGTCTGAACAGGTACCATACCTATTGGATTCAAACCGAACAACCATCATTTTCATCTATAAATAGGTACTCCCTCAATTGATTTTTTCACTAAATTTTCGTACTGAATTCTGCCATTTCTCTCTCTACATTTTGCTACATAATTTTAATGAAGAAAGAGTGTAAACACAAAGTGTGTTCGTTGTGCGAATAGTTTGTAGTTCTGTTACTATTCGTTGTTGATAATATTATCTTGGGAGATAGACGTTCATAATCTGAAAGCACCGTGGAGATGACGAATCTGTCTTAAGGTCACAGTGTTAAACACTGGACTTGATCAAAAAAATTTGTTTGACAAATAAGTAAGGTAAGTAATTAATTTACTTTCTATTTATTTATTTATATTAGATTTTGATTTTGTTTTTGTAACAAAATAAAAATCTGTTTTATTTTATTTTATATATACTGTTTTGATTTTTGTAATCAAACAGTCTCTCTCATCTCTTTAATTCTTCAAATACAGTGAAAATTGTCCAACACAAACTAGGGCCCCCCGGTTTCTGCTATTATCCAATACTTGCTGACATTTTGCTTCAGTTTCTCAACTGTAATTTGCTTTTTCATTTGCTCTGTTAATGCTATTTTGTGTATTTCACTGTACTCTAATTCTAGATATTTTTTAGCGGCAGCAATATCAACCACTGAGAAAGTTGATATTACAAATAACAAAAGGCATAAAACAATTAAAAAAGACATGTTCTATTAGTATTTGAGTGCGAATTGAACAAGTACCTAATTGGATGCAGACATTCCCAATCATAGTGATTACAAGAATAGCCAAGGCTGTTATGTTGGTGAAGATATTTTTGTCATCCGTAGGGCCTAAACATGGCATAAAGTTACTTATTGTAATACACATCAAGACCGCGCTGTTAAGTTTTGGGAGCTTATCGGGTGTTCCATACATGTCGGTACTCAAATCCAGTGGCATCTTCATTGTTATATACATCCAACAATGTCAGCATAGCGGCACTGATAGTGAATAATTTACATAGGAACCAAAATTTTTTGCTTCAGAATACAAGGATAACATCGGCAAGAACTGCTAAGAAGCAAACTAGAGAAACTGCTGCAACATACGTTTTGATCCATGGCATTGGTGCTGTCGATTTTTCAGATTCATATCGGCAGGTAAGCATGTTTTCTATGTTGTTTTTGGTTTGCGGTAGTAGTTTTACGGAAAGAGAGCACAGCAAAAATTGGTGCTAAATATAATAAATTTACTTTGGTGGAAAAATAAATTGGCTTGTATATACGATTTTAGTTGGGCATTGCGTTTTTAAAATAAAGTTAACCATATGCTCCCAATTCAGAAGCTGCTCTCAATTCTTACATTTTCAAAGCTGTATCCAAAATCAACCGGCGAAGCCTTGTATTCAACATGCAAATGTTCTCTGAATTCATTAAATCCAAATTCAGAAGGTGTATAACCTTAGTAAAGTTAAACCATATGCTCCCAATTCATTAAATCCAAATTCAGACGATCTACCCGAGGCCAAATTCAATAGGAGGTGATGTGCATCCATAGTAATCATGTCGCAGTACACGCTATTCTTGTACTTGGATCCAACAGAAAATGAAATTGAAGGTTGTTTTGTGAATTAATTCTAAAGAATTGGCTGAACGATAAAAATTTATTGAGGATAAGATCTAAGATCTCAAGTTTAAGTTATTCCAAATAGCTATCGGAGGTTTACCTTTTACTTGCTCTTAAATTTTTTGTTAAAAGATATGTATAAAAAATAAATAGAATAGTTGACTTCTTATATCAAATTATAACTTTCCAAAATAAGCCTAAATACTCACTACAAGAAATATAGGATTTAACGGCGTTTATTTAGCGACGTTTTTTTAAACACCACTGTTTCTAACCTTTAACGACGTTTTATAAACGTCGCCTTTTATTTTAATTAAAACGGTACCGTTTAAGGAATAGAAGTCGTTTTTCAACGCCTTCCCATGTGTTACAATGTTATTCCTCCCTCTCTCTTAGCTCTGTGAGAATCAGAACCGTTCTCACTGTCTCTCTCTTCAGGCCCTCATTTTGAATCTGGAAACCTTCAGTTTCAGAGAAACCAATCCCTCAAATCTCTCACTCACTCGATCGCTCTCTCTCTCTCTAAACCCTTCAGTCTCAGAGATTAAGATTCAACCTTCTTCAGCTCGGTTTCATCTCAGATCCAATCTCAAAGTGATTCGATTTCGAAGCTCTCTCTCTCTCTCTCTCTCTCTCGATTTTGATGCTCCACCGCCACCACCATCACCACCGTTGACTAAGGTGAGCACCATCGTCTACAATCTCAATTTCGTATTCTTCTCTCTCTCTCTCTCTCTCTCTCTCTCTCTCTCTCTCTCAAGCTTTTCCTTCCGTCGATTCTTCTCCTAGGGTTTACATAAGTTTAAGATTTCAGATCTGAGATTTCTCATTCAAAACTATAAGTTTCAGATCTGAGATTTCTCATTCAAAAATATGTTTGGGATTTGAGATCTCTTATTCAAAAACATATGTTTCGGATCTGAGATTTCTCATTCAAAAATATGTTTGAGATCTGGAATTTCTTATTCAAAAACACATGTTTTAGATATGAGATTTCTCATTCGAAAATATATGTTTATGATTTGAAATTTCTCATTAAAAAGTTTTCATTCGAAACAATATCCTTTTTAGATATGAGATTTTCATTCTAAAATACCTGATTCCTCATTAATCCCTGTGGTCCTTGTAGTACGAAATTAACAGAAACCCTTAATTCAAAAATAAGAGTGTGTGAAGCTCATGCATTATTTTTAGGCATGTGGTGTTGTGTTGGAACTAATTTAGGGGGGCAAAATTGCTTAATGCTCTTTTCCAATATATATATATATTTTTTCATTTTTCATCTTCTTATCTGTGTTTCACTCCAACCACCACCTCACCACTGTGCAGCCATCTCTGTGCTCTCTGTCTCTCTCTGCGTGGCTGTGTGTGTGGTATGAGACAAGAGGCAAGTGGTATCATTGGAGATCTTTGGTATCATTTTTTAATGATGTGGTTTGTTTTGGTGTACTCTGGAGATCTGTCGTATCATTTTTTTTATGATTTGGTTGTTTTTATTTCAGCTTCCACTTTCTCTTCTCAAGACTGCACGGGGGCATCCTGTCACGACCCCAACCCGCCCCTAGTAGGATGGTGCCGTGATGGCCAGTAATCCGAGATTACCAAAGGCCAACTTTCAAAATTTAACCACAATCAGAGTATAATATATGGGGCTCACAATGCGGAAACAATACATCAAGATACAAGTGGTTCATAAGAGCCGTGCATAGATCCAATGAAATGACATACATCTTTACATAACTTTACAACTTGGATATATATAAAGAAAATAAAATACATATTATATCTTGAATAAAAGGGCTGCTAGAGCCGACATGTTCAAAATACATAAGTCCTCAAAATTGCCGACGTAAATACAAGGTTGCCGACTTAAACACAAAATGCCGACATAAGTATTGCCGACGTAACATGAATCCGAAATGAGATGCCGACATAACATGCATACAAAACACACATCTCGGCGTAGCCGACTTCTTGCTTGTTACCTACATATATACATAGAGAGGGTGAGCTTGGATACTCAGTGAATGGTACAAGTAATAAAGGGGTTAAATGAATGATTCCCGAGGTCTAGTCAAAACATTACATATGTCATAACTTGTTCAAAACTTGCACTTAACATAACTTGTATCGAAACATGTACTTGGCTTAACTTGTATCAAAACATACCCACCCGTTCATAGACCGTCGGTGGCAAAACAAGGGTACTACAAAAGTTTAGAGTCCTCTAGCACAAGGGACCTATGTTACAAAGGACCGTATCCTTTGAACACGATACTTGGTACTGCGAAAGTTTAGAGTCCTCCAGCACGAGGGACCTATGTTACAAAGGACCGTATCCTTTGAACACGATACTTGGTACTGCGAAAGTTTAGAGTCCTCCAGCACAAGGGACCTATGTTACAAAGGACCGTATCTTTTGAACACGATACTTGGTACTGCGAAAGTTTAGAGTCCTCCAGCACGAGGGACCTATGTTACAAAGGACTGTATCCTTTGAACACGATACTTGGTACTGCGAAAGTTTAGAGTCCTCCAGCACGAGGGACCTATGTTACAAAGGACCGTATCCTTTGAACACGAGAGTCTTACCAAGAAAGGACCGTATCCTTTTATACTTAATGCTGCGAAAGTTTAGAGTCCTCCAGCCAAGGGACTTTCATACTTAACATCAAAACAAAGCTTATACTTGATACGTCAAAATAAGGGTAATCATTCATGCTTAACAAATACTTTTCAAAACAAGGCAAAGTAAAGCTTATCAAAACCTTATAACATAACTTTATTAAAAATACCACTCACTTAGTTCGCGGGACGTTGGAATCAAAGCAAAAGTCCAAGTCCTACAAACACATGGCAAGGTCCACTGAAAACACATCTCAAAACAAGTCTTACATGCATGCAAATGATCTCGGGAAAACATGCTGGAAGTTAAAACACTGTTTTACATGTCAGGAAGACATGCTGGGTACCAACCAGGTCTAAGCCGAGGTCCCACACCACCTGGCCGAGGTGTGGTTACCAAGGCTTCGGCGTGCGGCTGCACGCCGAGGTGTTCATGCAAGACAGACTAAAGGTGCAAGTGATCATGCAAGATAGGCCAAGGTGAGATACGATGCTTGGCCTAAGTGTGAGGTCTAGGTAAGAGTGATCTCGGCGACTACACTTCGGGAAGTGAAGTCTGGAAATCTGGGTTGAAGAACATGAAGAACATGAAATGCTAAAAATCATAACTTGTTTATTACAAAATCTGGGATTTCATGCCATGAGTTCGAAAACATGGACCTGGGTACCCATACTTGAAGATCGTACAAAAACAAACATGAAAACATGCATCTTGGCATGAGCTTTCGGATCAAAACATGACTTTTCTTGAAGAACACATGAATGCTATTCCCTCTTTCTAAAACCGAACTTCAAAACAATGCATGGCTTACAAATCATATTCAATCATGCAATGCAATAACATAATCATAAAGAACAACATGAGCAGATTGAGAATCTAACCTTAGAACACGAATCTAACGGTTCAATCTCTAGGAATCAAGCTTGGAAATCTACTCTCTCTCAAGAACTCCTCCTTTCTTCTCCTAGAGCTTCTCTCTCCTCCTCAAAACAAAGATATAACAAATGGTAGGTTTCTCTCTCTGCCGGCTGATTTAACACTCAGCTCGGACACGTGGCAACGGCTGGTTGGTTCTCTTCAAAAAGGTGATAGAGTGACAAGACAGGTGTAAGACAAAGCGTATTCAACAAGCTTGGTGGCAAGGGCACTCCGGCAAGTGATGACATCGGCTAAGGACAAAGCTTCGGCAAGTCAGGGAACAATGATCTCGGCTAGGAAGGACAACACTTGGCCTAGCTGTGCCACATCTCGACCTAGATGTGCCACACCTCGGTCTAGGTCATACCTGTCCGGGAACAAGATCACTTGGGTTCAAGGATGACATCTCGGCCTAGATAATACACATCTCGGCCTCGGTGGCACACACCTCGGCCTAGATGATAATCATCTCGGCCAATATGCCAGGACGAAGATGGAGGTCAATCAAAGTGGTTCCAAGATAGTTATAGGCTTAAGGTGACCTCGGCTTGGAATAACCTAGGCTTCACATAACCTAGGCTTAGCATAACTTAGGCTTAAGACAGCAAGGAGGGAACAAACATGCAATCAACACTTAAACAAAACAAGGAAAGACTTGTAATGCAGTTTAACATGGCAAAACACATAGATGCATGCAAGCATGACTAAGACATGAATGTGGGTTGTTACACATCCTATGGTGAGAGTCCTGTCTTTTGAGAGCATTTTTATACTTATGCAGTCTTTGTTTGGTTGTTGAGAAAATGTAGATGTAAATTAAACTAGGGTTGAATTTAGATTGGTCAAGTTAAAAATTATAACTTGCGGCCATTTTCTAACCCTTCCCAAAAGAATGGAAAAGGAAAAGAAAAAAAAAAATATTTCCACTTTCCTAAATCAATGTCAATGAGACCATGACTCTGTTTAATGTTATGATCTTGACCAAAAGTTTCAAGGTCGAGTCAAATGAGTTCTATATGCATATAATCATTATATTTAATGGTGGATATAGTGGTAATAGGAATATTATAATGACGGATCATATATATCTCTTCTTTTCAGAAAGGTCGGGAAGAGAAAGGCTGCCACTAAGGCAGATAAGGGTGGCAAAAGTCAAGCCAAGAATTGAACTCCTTTTATAACTATAGGTCAAACAATAATAATTTCCATAACTATCATCAGCGATTTATTTATCAGATATACCATCTTGATGGAAACTTTTAGCTTTGGAGTTTTTTCTTCACAAATTTTTAGTGTTTTATTTTATTTTATTTATTTTACCTTAACTTTGTAACACATGCTGTTACAACTATTTCGGAAAACATTGGCAGAAATTGATGAGCAAGCGGAGCTTCTACCTGATGGAACCCTTCTCGTGTATGTAGCTTTGTGGCTTAAAATATTTCTTTCTTTTTTTTTTTTTTTTCTTTGGGTTCTAAATTTGTTGGATTGCAATGTGATGTTTTTATTTGTAAGTTATTACTTTAACCAGTTGAAAGCCTTTGCTCCTGCAGTGGTGGTCAAGCAATTGCAGTCATCTATTTCAGAGTTGGGTATGCACCAACTGATTATCCCTCAGAATCAGTGAGTAGATTCACTTTTGCAGAATCAAGTTTTTTGTTATAAAAAATCTCATTATTTCCATATAACTTTAAGTACTTATAACAGAAATTAGTATTTTTCCCTCCAAAATTCATTTAATTTTGTTATAGTCTTTCAAAATCTAAATAAGTTTAATTTGACTCCTTTTTGCACAATTTTGCTTATGTGTACATCTTGCGTTCTCATCATTTGATGACAGCATGCCTAACACACTGCTACTGTAGTTATTCAATTGTTTAGAATGTGACCCACATCACACAAATAAATTTACACCATATATTGAAATCATGAACCTTTTTTTTTTTTTTTTTTTTTTTAAAGTAAATAGCATTTTTTTTCTCATGTTCAACCCGCTCTTTTCCATTTAGTTTATGAAATTGCAAATTTTAATGTATAGCATAAGGATGTGACCAAGAAGCCTGCAGAAGAAACCCCAGAGATAACTCCAACTGTTGCTGAAGCTGTGCTCTCACCAGTCAATCAAGACACTATCAGTCCACTACCTTCTGAATCGGACACCATGGAACCCAAAGAAATGTTACTATCAGATGAAGAAAAAGAGAGGAACTCAGCAGAAGAAGAGAAGCTGGAGGAGTCGCCCATCGACGAGGAAGCTGCCCACAATTCCCCTGTTGTTCCAGCCATCTCTATTGCTGTCCGCCAATTTGGTCACTTTCTTCGTGAACTATCTCACAGTACTCAATCCGCTACTGCCGTCGCTGCCTCAATTGCCGAGGTTTGTTGGCACATAGCAAAGGTATAGGTATAGTGGTTGCAAATTAAAACCACCCCCCAAAATAAGATTCAAATAACATTAGAATGAGAATATTATAATTAGTAATATAGGACTCTACTGCAGAGCTCTTCATTTATTTATTATTAGTAAGTCCTTCATGGGTTTATCTTAGCGCAATATTTTTGCCATTTTAGTGCATCATCTATTCAGCATACTTAATAAGAGATAATTTTTAATTGCATGGAAGGACTTCAAAATTCTCTCTGGATCAGCAGATGACTTCTTTTATTGCACAGAAATTTAAAGGCCATTGATTGTGTTAAATTATAGTTTAAATTGACTTTTAATGGGCATCAAACATTTTTGGTAGGCCACACCTTTACTTCTGACAGTGGTAGTTATTGAGCTCAGTGATGTTGCATTCACAGTGGGTTCCCTTTGTCCCTGTCCATGTTAGGTGTATACATTCAAAGAGCTTCAGGATTTTGTAGTTAGTATTTTAGTGATAATTTGATGCCCATTTTCAGGTTGACTCTATACCAACATGTTAGTGATACTTTGTAGTCATCTCACTGTTCGGCTAACGTCACATCAACAACAATCTCATGCATTTTCATCCCAAGAGGTGAGCAATCATTTAATCAAAGCTTTTTTGACAAATACCATATCTTATTAATTACAATACTTGCTCTTATTAAATATAGGTTCACCTTTCAAAGAAAGAGAAGAAGAAGAAGAAGAAGAATTAACAAGGTAAAAGTACTAATATCACTAGTTTTAAAATTTTCACTTTTCTAAATCTATTAAGACATGATGTAATTTGGTGTTGGAAATTGGTGGATAATTGTAGATTGTGTATTTGATGTGATTGTGATTTTGAGTTGATTTAGTATAGAGGCAGTATGTGGTAGAGTTTTTATGATGTATACAAGCTAAGTGTATACATCCTCTGTCCTAAGTGTATAGAGAAGATGCTTATTAATACCAAATGGTTTTGTTCCATGAATATGCCATAGCTTGAGTTTGGAAGACAGTTGGGATGGACCAATCAACTATTACCATTTTTTTACCTTCTATGTCATAGCAGTGAAACCAAATGTCCAACAAACCCAAATGTCCTTTCACATTCTCATCACAGTTGTCACTCCCCTCTTCCCAATCTTCCTCAAAATGCTCTTGTTCACAGTAGAGACCATCAAGAACAAACATAGGGTTCTAAGAAGCCATAAACTTCTTCTGAGAATTCTATGCTATTTCAAGCAATTTGCTTTCGCAAGCCTCCTTCTCGTTTCTCTTCCATGGAAACCAGGGCATCTCCAACACCATCCATGCCCAAAACGTACTTTTTCTAGATTTTTATGTGTCTTTTATGATATTTATGTAATCTAATCTTTAATTGTTGAAGTGGGTTTTGTTTTGTGATTTTTTTTTTTCAATTGTGTGGGTCATATTCATATACAATAAATACAGCTTTGTATAGTATTGGCATTTGGCAGGGTTGGTGGTGATGTTGAGGAAGTTCTTCCCCCTGTTCTTGATTCTAGCTCTGACCCACCTCCTCTTTTTGATGGAACCACAAGGTTTGCTCGTTTTCAAAATCTCACTCTTACCTTTATCTCCATTACATGTGTATTTCTATTCTATTATATAAATTGCAGGTGTGAATGCTGTCATGCTTTTTCTTTTTGAATAATTTCTTTTCAATCTAGTAATTGTCACATCTAATAACTCTGTTCATCAAATCGTTAGAAAATGTGCTAATTAATTTTTCTCTTTCATCAAACTATCCGAGAATGTAAATATAAAATTATAAATGCATCTCACCGTTAGTTTGTATAATTTGTTGGGTAGTGTGAATCCTATAATTAATAGACACTAACCATTCAATTGCGAATTTCAACCATAAATTTGAAGATGGCTATTATTGTTATTTCCACACTTCTGACCTATTGTCTTAATTTTTAAAGAATATATAGTCGAGAGGAGACATTATCAGTGAAATGACAACAGCCGTGGACATAACCTAGTTTTGGGGGTGACGTTTGTGTTCTTTGTGTCTGTGTGTGATTTATCATTCATGTGCATTTGTTCTTCTTTTCCATCTTAAATGTGTGTGATTTATTATCACTCTAGACCCTGCTGCAAAGTGGGTGCTTGTGCATTGGGTACATCCTTTTCGAGTTATGTATAGAACAGCTTTATATGACACATACATTTGTGAGTGGATTAAAATTTAGCCTACATTTTAGCAGAATATATTCGTGGTGCAATTTTGTGTGCTAAAACATCAAGACAGATGAAGCAAATGATTTGGTTATCAAATTCCACAGGACACACTATCAATGTCTGAACTTTGAATCATGCCAAGTTAATATGTTACTATCACTGTTTGAAATTTTTTGCTGGTTTTCAATTGGGATACATGTGTGTGTGTGTTTCACGTTTGTGTGTGTTTCTGCGTGTTCTCATGCATTTTCTGATCACCATGTTCCATTTTTATTTCCTAAAGGTTGTACACCTCTTACATTTGTCCATATGCGCAGCGTGTTTGGATTGCACGGAATTACAAGGTTGTGTTAAATTTTATGGATAATTTTTCTGCTCTACTATTTCTTTTCTTTTTTCTTTTATTCATGTTACTGCAATTCTCGATTTGAAATTTCTTTACTTCTTTGTGCAGGGTCTGCAAGAGAAGATCAAATTAGTTCCTATTGATCTTCAAAATAGGCCAGATTGGTACAAGGAAAAAGTCTACCCACCAAATAAGGTTACATTCTCAACCATAATTAATTGTTCGGAAAATACTGTTTGGTAATTTCTGTGTTCGTCGTTCTCTTCTTAAAATTGCAGAAATTTATATCTATCAAATGAGGAAAAAATCACAAAATCTGTTGACAGCCCTCTTGTTTCATGGATTATGATATTTGCAGATTCTTTTCTTTTTTCCTTTTCAAAATTAGTAGGTGCCATCACTGGAGCACAATAATGAAATTTGAGGAGAGAGTCTTGATTTGCTAAAATATATTGATAGCTACTTTGAAGGACCAGCTCTTTACCCTGATATAAGTAGATTTTTCACTCTTGACATAAAATTCAACTCTCTATCGCTTCAAAAATTTGAATTCTAGAGCGTATCAAATGTCTATAGGATCCCACCAAGAGAGAATTTGCTGAGGAGTTGCTATCCTACACAAACACCTTTAATCTGGCCGTGATCACTTCACTGAAGGGAGGATCTGAAAATGAAATCAGTAAGATTCAAGACGTGCTATGTTTTTTTTTTTTTTTGAAGTACTACGATCTAGAAAGAAATTTAACATTTTATATGAATCATAATGTGACCGCTCTAATAAACCTTGACAGGTACTGCTTTTGATTACCTCGAATCAGCTCTCTTCAAATTTACTGATGGACCTTTCTTCCTTGGTCAGTTCAGTCTAGTAAGTTAGTTGCACTCTACTAATTTGATATTGGTTTTCCATCTTTACTGTTCTTATATTTAAAATTATTATGTATTACTTAAACTACAAATGCAGTTGTGTTATGCATTGTAGTCAAAGAAGTGCGAACTAATATATACTTTCCAAGAAGTTGGTGAATATATAGTCAATTTGTAAATTGTAATGGAACCCCTAATCTATGTCAAAATTTCTATGTTGCAGGTCGACATAGCATATGCTCCATTCATAGAAAGATTTTATCCCTTATTGCTGGATGTAAAGAAATATGACATCACTACAGGAAGAAATATTTTATTAATCCCCAATCTTTTTTATTTTTTTATGTCGTTATGATTTACCTTTTAATCATGATGAATGGATAAAACTGTTTCCCATTCATCCCTAAGGCATAGCCAATCTTTTTTATTAGTAACTTCTATGCTAAAACATGATTTTTGGATATATGTTAGTTTGTGGTTAATGTTAAAACATGATTTTTGGAAATGTTATTTTGTGGTAATGGTGATTGGATATTAATTGAATGAGATACTGAATTAATGTTTCATTTGTTATTTGAATGGAGTTATTATTTTATGTATTATAGGTATTTGAATGGGAGTTAGTATTTTATATTTTAGTTTTATTACAGGCATTTTCGGACCAATGACAAACCCGACCGCCAATAGAGGAAATACAGACTGAAAGATGTTATTACACGGTCAATCATAATTGGCAGCCTTTCTGGGAAGTGAGACAAACTCTTCAAATCACTGGTAAAGGACCATCATCATCACCTTGCAAGAGCTAATCATTGCTACCATCATCTATATTAAACTATGGGTATTGATTATCATCCACCTGTTAATTGGCACATTCTTTGTTGTCCATGAACAACCCTTTACCATAACAAACACCCTTTTTGCAATCATCTATTTTGTGCCTGATGGACAATCTTGGCTGTATTTAAAAATAAATTTTGTTCGTGTACTTAACAACAAACGGAATACAGAAGAAATAAAAAAGAAGAAAGTTTGTTTGATTACAAAAATCAATACAACATTTTCTTAGTTTAGTGACATTTAAAAGTGCCATAAAACTATTCTTTTAATAACATTTTTTAGTCTTGTAGCATTTTAAACAAGTGCCATTTATATTCGTGCCACGGTAGATACTAGTGGCACCTCAATGACACTTGCAAGTGCCACTACACCATCAGGACTAAAGACTTTCAATGACACTTTGATTTTATGATAGACACTATTTGTGACACTATCAAGCGCCATTAAAAAAAGATTTAGTGGCACTTCAGTGACACTTGTAAGTGACATTACACCATCAAGGCTAAAGACTTTCAGTGGCACTTTAATGCCATGGTAGACACTATTTGTGATGCTATCAAGTGTCATTAAAGAAGACTTACAATCTAAAAATGCCACTATATGAATTTTTAATGACACTTGTTATGCCATAATTGATATTTTTAACAACTTCATAAATGCCACTAAATCCAATTTGTTTGTGCCATTAAATGGATATAAGTGCCTTTGGAGCTTATTCTAGTTACACTTTGCCAAAACTACTACCACTACTACGAAATGCCACTTATATGTTCTTTTCATTGACACTTTAAAAGTCACAATTAAGCATATGTAAATGCTTGTAAAAATTGAATCCATTTTATAAAAAATTGAATATGAATTGTCACATCCTATATTAATTTGACATCCATTCATCCTGTAATATTTTCATAATACTAAACAAATATTACCACCATAGGATCATCACATCAAAAAAAAAAAAAAAAAAAAACCACAATCATTTTTTTTTATCTAAAAATATAAATTTATTAATATTGCAATACAAATCATAATGAAAATTATAAAATATTCTACCACACTAACAAAGTTAAAGAAAAAAAATTTAAAGAAAATTATTCCAACCACAAGTTCTGAAAAGCCATAGTAATGTCCATCTTCCGGAGAGACAAATTATCAAAGCAAATTTAGTTCCCAAATTCTCAACCTCACTTGTATAAATATTTTCAACTAGCATCCATAACTTGTGAAATCTACATCCAAAAGATATGCATATAAAGGTAATTGAAACTATATTAAGTTAACATAAATCTATTAATGAAATTAGTATTTATGAAAGAAATATATCACAAATGGAGCAGGCCAAGCAACATGAGCTCCAATAGCTTGTTTAATTGTTTTGACAAGTCCATATGATCGGATCAAGCTCTCATTAGGTTTGACTGGCACTTGAACATGTACCTCCCAATAGTTAGGTCTTAGTTCTTCCCCTTCTATTTTTTCAGATGGGTTTGTTTTTTTAAATACTCTGATTGCAACTGTTTCTATTGGCCTAATGATACTTTTTAGAACAACTATATCTCCCACCTGTAAATCAAAATTTAACTACTTAAGTAATTATATATTTACAATTCATAAATAATATTTAAAAAATAAACTAGTATAAAGTGCTAGAGTGAAGATGATCACAATTAAACGTGATATACATCTTTTTAATAGATAAGCAAACCACATGATTTAATCACTTAATTAGGACTTTTAGAAATACCATGTTTACAAGAAAAAAAAAAAAAGAAGAAGAAGAAGGAAGAAGATATAGATGGGGCTTTAGAATCTTTCTTGAAGTGATGGTGTGAAAAAAGATTAGTATTACTTTGTCATCTTATTCATCCTTACAAATAGAAAAAGGGTAAAAAAAAAAATTAAAAAAAATCTCACTGAAGCATTTAAACAAACATTTGCAAGACATTATATAAAATCACAACATAAATACAATAATAGTAGATCACAACTAACCTTTTATATTAAAAGATGAAAATTAATAAATTCATGAGTTAAAAGATTAGATTTTCCAAATTGTATCAAGTTTTATGCCAAAACAAGAAGATCATAAATAAGTGACAAAGATAGATGTATTGTGTGTGTTTGATGAGAGTGAGAAAGAGAGAAAGAATACCTAATGAACTCTAATCGTAGAAGATGAAAACACAGCAAATTTGTGGCATTGATAGTAGATAAGAATGGCATGAAAGATAAAGAGTGATAAACCCTTGCTTCAATATTTGTCTCCTACCTCTTTGTCCCACCAAAATCAAATTTGCTTCACCAATTTTAGAATTGTTGGTGAAACACCCCAAAATAATCCAACATAAATTAGGTACATCAACCAACATCTATTAAAGAATAGTAGCAATTCTCCAACCTTTACATCATTAGTCAATAAGGTTTGTACAAAAGTCCAACATGCGAATTATACATTCAATGATATAAAACACATGAATCTATAACATGTAGAACACCGAATCCCAAAAATAAATAAAATGCCCTTAAGGGCTTACATATTCCAAGGCTTAAGGCCGGTTACACATAAATGGTTTCATGAACCCATACATTCATAGCGCTTGGCTAGCAAAATGAATCACAACAAAATAAGAGTCATTCACTCTCTACAAAATATGTCCATGCCCTCAACTCGGCGGGGATCACCACATCCTTTCCTGTAGCAAAATCCCATAGGGGTGAGCATAAAACTCAGTAGAGAAATCTTAACAAAGTATATACATTTATGCAAGAATTCCCAATATGAAATGTATATGCCATGCTATGCCCAAAAAAAAAAAAAAGATTTCGTTTACATCTCTTTGAAAACCACCATGCACAATGATAACTTGAATTTCTCTACAATTTAGAAATTTGCAATTTAATTTATTGGGACGGTAAATACGACTCAGGTAATCTCTAGATTGGTGTCTGCAAGGCATAACTAGCACTACCAAAAACCCATTTTACTGGTTGCTAACCGAAAGGGAAGTGGTACCTCCGCCGTGCGTGTTTTAGGTCTTTCACCCCGGACACTCAGGCCAACTTAATCAATTCCATCTACAGCTCCTATCTGGACTTACCACGTATTTACCCCAAGACATTACAATAGTTCTCATTTCTCAATAATTCTTTCTCAATGCAAGTTTGAAATCCCAATTCAATATTTATAACAAGCAATATAATGAAATGTCAATGCCACAGTTATCCATGCAATGCAACAATTATCCATGCCATGTAGTGATTACCCATGCAATGTATCATCCAACTATTTACATAATTTCCCCACAATTGTTCCATTTGCGATTACAATTTCCACTTCCTTTTTCCAATACATTTAACATGTATAATTCATGAACTTTTACATCTATCTAAGTGTTGCAACATTTCCACATCTCATATGGTCTCAACATTTTGTCATTTCAAGATTTATATACATATCTACATAAACAATAGATTCCAAGGAAATTTATTAATTTTGCATATACTAAGAAATTTGACATTTTACATCTAATGTCATAAAATCTCCATTTGAACATTCATTTAACACAAGTAGAATCATAATTTCTCAACATCCAACAAAACCCCCCAAATTTCTAGGTTTTTCACCCAAACAATGCATTTCTTTATTTCTTGGTAAAATCTCACCAAAAACATCATTTTTATGACAATGTGCTT
>JAXFYN010000908.1:26469-53350 GCA_036172215.1 Camellia granthamiana
ATCATCATAATTCTGTCTTAATGTCTCAGGTATAAAAAAGCTGTGTGGTGGTTTGAGAAGACTTTGGCTCACATTCCATCTTTGAGTGGAATGTGGGAACCAACTGTGATTAATCTGGCCCATGCCTTAAGAAAACTGAAGTAAGGTTAATTTGCTTTGGAATCCTATCAGAAACACTGTCTACTATGGTTTTCTTAAATTTCTGTTTACTTCTTGAACTCAAGGGTCAATATAGGTATCATATGTTTTTTGAGTTGAAGTAAAATAATGGTACTAATAAATCAGATTGGATTACATATGTTTCTCTAGTAAATAATATAGAACTAATATATGTCAGGAGGTACCGTGAGGCGATTACATACTATGAGAAAGCACTTGCACTATCAACCAGAAGTTTGAGCACTTATGCTGGTCTTGCTTACACTTACCATTTGCAGGTACTTACTCTCTGAAAGATTGTTTTGTATTTGTGATCTGGTATGGTTTAATATGATAATCAAGTGGCATTTTATGTATTGTTGCTCAAATTTGTATCTTGGTCCATAACTGGAGCTGGATTAGACCACCTACTAAAGTTTAATGGAGAAGAAATTTTTTGTCACCACTCAACTGGACTACTTCACAGGGGTTTCCACTTGAGTGAACTGGCTTATTAGGGAATGCTTAGGTTTCATATGACACAAAATGACCAAATGGTCACATTCTAGCTTGAGTAGTAGAATACAGAGTTCTCTCCAAACTCGGACTATTTCTAAAGTTCAAATTTAATTTTTTGTCTTGCCCTTATGATGAATGTCTTGCTGATGATACATTTTATGTGCTTGTGCAGGATAATTTTACCACAGCAATTACATACTATCACAAGGTAAGTTGCTCCAACCTCGATTGCTAGATTGGAGAACATCATATACAATCTTGCCTGTTTGATGCTGCAGTGGCTTTTAATGAAGTGGTTTCTAAAAAGCACTTCTGCAGAAACATCCAAGAGTTGCTTCATTTAGAAACCCTTTGAGCCTTGTCTTTTTTTCAGTCTAGAGGTGCTTTTAGCATGTAACCAAACATATAATAAAGCACTTTAACTGCCAAGAAGTGCTTTTAAGCCATCGCACCATCTGATGGGACATAAAATCTATGGACTACATGGACTAACTAGTGCTGTGAAAACTAATTTTTATTTTACTATGTTTAGTTATGATTTTATTTTATTTTTTGCCGCACGGTTTAAACTGACTCCTGTTATATTTGTCTCTGAATCAGGCTTTATGGCTGAAACCAGATGATCAGTTCTGCACGGAAATGTTAACTTTAGCTCTTGCAGATGAATGCCGCCATGGTATAGATCCCAAAACTGAATCTCTTCGAAATGATGTATTTATTTAGTGAGAAAGCAGGCAAGAGAATTACCGCTCATCATGTATTTTTTTGTGGCCAATGTTGTAGTTTCAGAAATAGACTAAAATAATGTGCTAGGTATCTTTATTTATTGTATCACAGTAGAAGAGATATTATATTAGGCATCAACTCTTTCGTGTATTTGTGACTTAAGGTCATAAATTGATCCAACAAATTCTCCATTTTAATTTTTTGAATCCAGGGCTTATGATAAAGCAGCCATCAAATGTAACGGAAGGGAAGCAATCACCAACTTTGAGGCTAGTACCTATGAAGGAGAGATAAGTTTTGACACCAATAATCCAGGTATAACTTCTGTTATACTTGGTCTGAAATGCCCCAAGTTTTTAAAATATAAAAATTTCCTGTTAATTTTAACACTCTTATGATTGTTTCAGATGGAAGCACTGCCCAGAATCTTGATCTGAATCTCTGGATTTCTGCACCTACAGATGTTCCAAAGGGGAATGACAATGTCAGAAATTTTCAATCACAATATGCTGCTTGTGAAATGCCTGATGGGAAAAGGCCGAGGGTAATCTTTTGATGAAGAATGTTTTTTCATTAACTAGTTTTGTTTAAATGATTTCTTTCTTAAATTCTTGTCAACTCATTATAGCAAAATCTTAAGATCTTCCATATAGCCTTGCTTTTAAAATATTTGTCCCATCCTTTTTTTGTAATTTATAGGCTGAGACCTCTGTTTCTAGTCCTATTGATGGAAGAAATATCCAAGGTCTGACTATGGCATCCAAGAACTCTTCAGTATGGTCTGGCAATCATCCCAGTTTCACACCAAACTATGAGGTGACTATCTTTCTACCAGTTGTGTCAAATCTCATTATGAACATTACCTTGTAAAACATTAGAGAAATACAATCTGTGTAATACCCAATGGCACAGTAAACATTTGCAGAGGCAGGCAAACATCACATATCAATTCAAAAGTCTTCCTTGTTTGAGCCGATCAGCAAATAATAGCTGAACTCATCAATCATAGATTACCCTACTAAGAAGCCTTTCTGACTGATCAGAACTTCAGTTTGTGCTTCTGTTTCCTTACCCAAGTAATGAAAATTATGGTGACAATTATTTGCAAATTTTTATCTCATCAACTGTTTTTTTAACATTTCCAATAAGATGGAAATCTATAACATGATATCATTATATGTAATTAATAATCATCTATTTATAAACACACATAGAATCTTCTTTATTAGCCACAAAAAATGCCACTAGCATTTTTAGTTTTGGACCTTATTTTTCCTTCGTGACAATATTACTATGGCATTATGAAACCAAAAAGTTAATGATGCCTTTTATTCCTCTACTAAGCATGATACACTGCAATTTGTCAAACACAACAAGCAATCACTTTTGTTTTATATGCTTCCTATTACTGAACACACGTGTGTAGCTTGATTGAGTTGATTGACATTAATTGAACGTCATTGGCTGTTCAAACTTTCGTTGTAGAACTGTTGCAAAGTCCATCTTTTTTCCTTTTTTATCTTAATAAATATATTTTTGGTCAAAGGATATTTAGTGATTACTTCTGTGAAAAAATTGAACATAACTGCTATGACAATTTTGCAGGCATCAAACCTTCTGTATGTGGATCAACCCATTGGGACTGGCTTTAGTTATAGTTCTGATAAACGTGACATTCGACACAATGAAGGTGTCAGCAATGACTTGTATGATTTCTTGCAGGTGAGCTTATTCAACCTTCAAAAACTGGGTCTGATTAACAAATTTCACTGTATTCTCTCCAAACCACTGATTATTACTCATAAATAATGTGTAGGCTGAAATTTTGAAGATTTGATTTTCACTTGAACTAAATGTCAATTGTGCTTTTGAAAATGTTTGAACTCTGCCAATTCCTAATACTCTAAATTGGTGTTTTATCAGGATATTGCAGGTACCTTGGCAACTGAAGAGGCGGAGGACTCAGCACAACTAGCTAAACTACGTTCAGCTCTTGAGTCTGTTGATCACAAGAGAAGGAAGGTATATATTTTGGTTCAAGAAACAACATTTCTTGTGCTGTTTTGATCGCCCATGTGTTGGAAAATTTACTTTTCTGAATAGTTGTCAATTGAAAAAAATTTAGGAGGACCACAATTGATTCAGCTTTCAAGAACTTTTTTCTATTTCTAGTTGTAATAATTTTCACATTTGGCTTCAATTTTGAGACTCAAATGCAATGGCTTCAATTTTGAGTGCTTAATGTTACACTTTATTCTTTTTTCTTCTTTTTTTTTTGTTTTGCGACGGTAACAAGATGGTCGCAAAAAAAACATGTTAGCATTTTTTTTTTATTTTTTGCGACGGCAAAATAGCGGTCGCCATAAGTAGTTTAGACGGTCACAAATCATTTGCGACCGTTGTTTGCCGTCGCAAAAAGTATTTGCCACCCCCACATTCGCGACCCCCATTTGCCGTCGCATGGACCGTCGCAAAAGGTTTTTTGCGACTGCATTTTTATTATTTGCGACGGTTTGTGACGGTCACAAAAACCACTTTTTTTAGTAGTGTAAAATGCTTGAACTCCATCTCTGTTTGTTTGTGTGATCTTGAAACAAGCCATGTCTATATATAAATATACATTATACATATATACAAGTTGGTGCAATGCTTAAGAGTAAACCATTATTTGGTTGACTTTGAACTTTCTATATGTAGAAAGAAGAGTGGTATTGACTTTGTATTGTTTATGTACAGCTCCTTAGCTTCATTTCAAAATCAAAGCGTAGTTAATCAATCAACAATTTTTTTCTTCAGATTTTGGGTCAAGTAATGTACTTAGAAAGTATAAGTGTGGCTGAGATTTGATTTCGTATTGTATTGTGGAGTCTATTTATAGATTGAATCTCAACCATTGATTGATGATTCTAATGTATAATTTTGGTAATAATTGATTTTCTTTACTTCTAAGTTTTAACATGTGCAATGTCCAAACTCATTGTGACTTTGACCAATTAATACAGTACACTTGAGCGTTAAGTATCCCTTTTATAAGCAGGCGGTAGGAAATATATTAAATAATAATGTGTCTCTAATCTTATTCTTCATGTGGGAGGAGATCTTGTCCATCATAAAAATACAATGGTTATAATTATTTTTTGTTACTTTGAAATAATGATTAGATATTGTTGATATATTTTTTTAAAGAACAATAGACTTTCCAATTTTAACATAATTATACTACTCTCTCTCTATTTTTGTGGAACAAACACATCTAATGCATAATATAAAATTACATTTAAAAAAAAAAAAAATCTTGTATCAATAAAAATGACAATTTTACAATTATATAATCTAATCTCAACCTAGAGTTACTCCATAAGTGCCTCTACAAGCCAAGCCACCAAAAATCACCCAGTACCTCCATGCCACCTCCCTAACCACCACCTCTACCACTCTTTCACCAACCTTTTTTTTCTGAGGTTCCCGCATCTACCACCACCTCCGCAAAAACAATACAAAAAAGAAAGGGGGGGGGGGGTACTAGAAAGAGGGAAATTATTCAATCCTCCCAGAACACCACGTAATCATACTCCAAATCAATCACCAATTACTTCGCCACATGTTGTTCCCCTATCTTCAACATAAATTGTGGGCCTTTACACATTTTCACCAATCAAAACCTTATAGAGCACCACATGTCCATACTCTGGAAGTATTGAATAATCATCCAAAGAAAGATAGATGAGTCAATTGGGTTGGAGGGAGAGGGAGTTATGATGGTGGCAACTTACTAACTAACTAGTTAGTAAGGTGTCTCTGTATTGAAATATAAACATGTGTAGTAGTGGTGGTTCCAGTGAATTGAATGAGATACTAATTAATTAATAATAACCTAACCTTTGAATTTGATTGAGTTGCATCCCAATAATAGGGCAATACTCAACTATGATGCTCAAAATGGTCCCAATTTTGCCATTATAATTCAAAATGGCTCATTTTACATTCTTTCGCTCGAAAAACAGAAACTATAAAATTAAAAAAAAAAAAATTGGCTTGGTAATTGACAACCATATCTGTTTTAAAGATAAAATATTATGAGGATTTTTTTTTTTTTTGGGTGACGTTCACTTTTTTTATTTTAAAAATCATTCATAGACTTCTTCCAACCATTTAGTCCGATTAGGTGTTGATAAAAAAAAATTAATCTGGGTCTATTTACAAGATTCTTGCTAAGGTCTTATCCTCTTGTACAATCGGTATTTTTGGGCAGACATAACATTCTTGATGGTGTCTTGTTTGCTAATGAAGTAGTGGATTGGTAGAAAGTTAAGAAGTAAAAAGGGGGTGCTTATTAAATTGGATTTTGAGAAAGCATACAATAGTGTCAATTGGGAGTTCTTATTTGATCTAATAAGCAAATTTGGGTTTGGAAGTTGTGGAGATATATTTTTGAGTACCAACACGTGGCAAGGTGACGCCGATGTATCAGCCGAGATGCCACGTATCCTGGTCGTAACGCCGAGATGATCTCGGCATGGCCGAGGTTATCTCCGAAGACATCGGAATCCGAGATAAGCGGATAAGGGACAAGAGTCCTAGAATGAGGAAAGACTTCAAGATGGATAAGGATAATGTTCTTAGGGAATCTATTCTTATCTCTTGAGGAGTCCAAAGTAAGCACTGAATGGGAGTCCATAGAAGTCAGGCTTCTATCGGGACTAGGATTGAGTTAACTATAAAAGAGAGGCACCCCTGTGGGTCTAAGGTACGCAATTTATATTCTGAATAGTGTGTTTGCACTATTGACTATTTGTGAGAGATATACTGGCTTGATCGTCGGAGTGCCCCCGGGTGGACGAACCACCGCCGGAGTCTTCTTTTTCTATTGCAGGTTAGACATGTGTCATCTATTCTGCCAGTGCTCTCCAACTGAATACTAAGTTGGCAGTGTGGTCGGAAATTGACACACACAATTTGGCGCCGTCTGTGGGAAAGAAAGTAGAATAGATGGCCAGTAACGGACAAAAGGAAAAGATTGGGGACGACACTCCTGCTGGGAGTGGGAGACCTATTGACCTTGATGTCGAAGGAGACAGGTCTAACGTAGAAACTCATGAGCAAACTCACGGAGTAAAAGACGTCAGCCAGACTGGCGACATACCAAAGAAACTTGATCGAAGCGGGTACTACAACGAAGGTGACCTCCAGGTATGGAAGGATAGGTGCCTATGAAGGGATGAAGAGGTGAAAGAGATGGCAAACAAATTGGCAGACCTGCAATCGGTTGTCAATTTTATGATGCAAAATAACGTCATGCAACCACCATACCTGCTGCAGGACACGCCGATTCCAACGGCCAATGCCCAGAAGGGAGGGCAGAAAGCAATCCCAGAAGCCCCCCAGCACACCAGGAGCGAAAGACACTCTTACTGGCCTTCAAGGGAGGTCGGAAGAGGGGAGTCAAGGAAGGAAGAGTCACAAAGGACACAACACACCAAAAAGGCCAACCCCAAAGAACATCGGCATGTTCAAGGGCGGGCACTATGCTTCGACACAACTCATGGAGAAAGATCGAAAAGGGCTCACCACGAGGCCGAGAGTAGTATACCGAAAAGACTGAAGTCAAAAGATAGCCGAGCTCCTGGGCGGAGCAAAGAAGACTTGAGAGATTACCTCAAGAGGAAGCAACAGAACGCCGATGCCGAGGTAACTTCACCTGTTAAGCCGAGAACACCATTCTCGGCGGAATTAGACAAATTCGAGGCACCAAAGAGATTCAGTATGCCGAGGTTCCAAATATACAATGGTAAGTCAGACCCCAACTTCCACGTTGGATTATACTTGAACTCAATGGCATTGTATAGTGGGAACGAGCCGTTGCTCTGCAAAGTGTTCCCCTCGTCCTTCGAGGAGATTGCATCAGATTGGTTTCACAAACTACCAAAGGGAAGTGTGAAGACCTGGGAAGGCCTAGCTGAGATGTTTGTGGCCAGGTTCGTGACAAACAAACTTCAGCCATTAAGAGTGGACGCATTGATGGCTCTAAAGATCAGTAAAGATGAAGGCCTTAGGGCCTACGCCAAAAGATACTATGAGGTGTTCAACCGAATACCTGAATGTAATCAAGAGGTGGCAGTCGTATCTTTCAAGAACGGCCTAAAAGATGACTGTCCACTACGGAAGTCATTGGCAAAGACATTGCCAAAAAGTATGGAGGAACTTATGGCCAGAATCGAGAAGTATGCCAGAGCCGAGGAAGATACGTCGGGAAATAAGGAGACAAAGCACGAGAAATGAAACGGCTCGCCGAAGTGAGGCTGAGGTAATAACGGATCCTTCAAACAAAAGGCAGAACTGAGGGTTGTACAGGCAGTGACAACTGTGTTCCGAATCCCAATTCATAAAGTCTTGGATCAAATTCGGAACCAGCCCTATTTCAGAACGCCAGAGAGGACTCCAGGAGAGTTCATGGGAAGAAACATTGGCAGGCATTGTGCCTACCACAATGAAGATGGGCATACAACTCAAGGTTGTAGAGCCCTGAAAACACACTTGGAAGACCTGGTGAGACAAGGACATCTGAGAGACCTTGTCGATGAGACCAGGACAAGGGAAGAACGGGCAAGATTGCCTCAGGCACCAGCAGCCCCACCTCCCCCAGCACAGCAGTCGCAGGCAGAAGGACCTCGAGTAGTCAACGTAACCCACTCGAAGGTCAACGAAAACGAAATCCGAGGAGAAACCCATAAGGTAAAACACCTACAACATGTCTACCAAGTCGGGGAGAAAAGACATCAGGCAGAAGAGTGCCAGAGACTAATGGTAACCTTTACTGAAGCCGACCTAGAGATGGTCCAGCATCCGCATAATGATGCCTTGGTAGTATCCCTCCAGGTTGGGAAGTGCCAAGTGAAACGCATCCTGATTGACCGAGGTAGCTCTTATGACATCATGTACGTCCAATGTTACAAGGAGCTCGGCCTTTACCCAGATGATATGGAACAATCCAATGGCCCAATGGTTGGGTTCAATGGAACGCCAACATGGCCATTAGGAGTAGTAAGCTTGGAGGTGCAGGCTGGCACCAGGAAGATCAAGACAGAATTCACCATCATCGACACACCCTTCCCTTACAACATCATCTTGGGAAGGCCATGGCTGCATGCGATGGGGGCAGTTCCCTCAACATTGCATCAACTATTACGATTCCCAACAGAGCATGGGATAGAGGATGTCAGAGGCGATCAGCTGCAGGCGAAGAATTGCTCCATGGCAGCAATGAAATCTACCTGTAGCATACGAGAGCCAGAAAAGGCAGAAATTGAAGATGAGGATGTGGAAGTCCTAGAAGACGTCGGCAAGGAGCCAGCCGAGAAGAGCGAAGAGGCACTGAAGAAAATCCTCGTCCAGGATAGGGATGAAGAATGCTTCTTTCTTCTCGACTCGGGCTTAGCCGAAGAAGAGGAAAAAGAGTTGGAAGCTTTTTTGAGAGCAAATATTGAGGTGTTTGCTTGGACACCTTACGAAATGCCTGGCATTGACCCCGAGGTCACTTGCCACAAACTGAATGTCGACAGGTCAGCCAAACCTGTAATTTAACGAGCCAGAAGACTGAAGTTGATGCACGTTGAAGCAGTAGAGGAAGAAGTAGACAGACTTCTGGAGGCCAGGGCCATTAGAGAAGTTCACTACCCGACATGGCTATCCAATACAGTGGTGGTAAAGAAGAAGAACGGTAAATGGAGGGTCTGCGTAGAATTTACCAGCCTTAACAAAGCTTGTCCCAAAGACAGCTTTCCTCTACCCAAGATTGACCAGCTAGTAGATGCCACTTCAGGGCATGGAAGAATAAGCTTCCTAGATGCCTACAGGGGGTACCACCAGATAGCTATGTACCCCCCAGACGAAGAGAAGACCGCGTTCATCGCCCCAAAAGGCTTGTACTGTTACAGAGTAATGCCTTTCGGGTTGAAAAACGCAGGGGCAACTTACCAAAGGTTGGTAACCAAAATGTTCAAACACCTGATTGGCCGAACAATAGAAGTCTACATCGACGACATGGTCGTTAAGACCAAGGAGCCTGAGGATCATCTCGCCGATCTAAAAGCAGTCTTTGAAATCCTTAAAACATATTGGCTCCGACTCAATGCATCGAAGTGTGCATTTGGAGTTGGATCTGGTAAGTTTTTAGGATACCTGGTGACCAAAAGGGGCATTGAGGCTAGCCCAGATCAGATCAAGGCCATCCTAGAGTTGAAGAGCCCGACGTCGGCAAAACAGGTGCAGATGCTAACTGGAAGGGCCGCAGCTCTGAACAGGTTCATAAGCAGAAGCTCAGGCAAGTGCAAACCTATCTTCAACTTAGTGAAGAAAGCCACGAAGTTTCTTTGGACAGAGGAGTGCGAAGAAGCATTAGCCGATCTGAAGAAGTACCAGACCACAGCTCCAGTTCTTTCGAATCTAGAACCCGGGGAGGAGCTGTTCCTATACTTGGCAGTTTCAGAACATGTGATAAGTGCAGTACTAATCCGAGAAAAAAAAGGAGAGCAAAGGGCTGTTTACTATGTAAGCAAAACCCTAGCCGACGCAGAAACGAGGTATCTACCCTTAGAGAAATTGGCATTGGCTTTAGTAATGGCTTCAAAGAAGTTGAACCATTACTTCTAGGCCCATAAAATTGTGGTACTGACAGAACATCCATTGAAGTCCCTATTGCAGCAGGGAGACTTAACAGGAAGAATAGCCAGATGGGCCGTTGCCCTAGGCCAGTATGATCTAGAGTACAGGCCCAGAACAGCAATCAAAGGCCAGGTTTTCGCCGACTTCGTGGCCGAGTTCACGCTAGAATCCATCGAACATCGAGCTCCGTTGAGCCAAGATAAACGATGTCCAAACAAGCAAGGAGAAGCCCAGCCAAAGACAAAAGAACAAAGGAAAGAGGACAAACTCAGACCCTGCAGCATTTACATCGGCGACTCCTTTCAACTGTTTGTTGATGGGAGTTCAAACCAACAAGGAGCGGGGGCAAGAGTAGTACTGATATCCCCAGATGGGCAGGTACTAGAACAATCGATTCGTTTGGGGTTCAAGGCCTCAAACAATGAAGCAGAATACGAAGCACTCATTGCAAGACTAAAACTGGCAGCAGCAGTACAAGCAGATGAGGTAATAGTTTTTTATGATTCACAACTGATAGTCAATCAGGCAACAGGAGAATATGCAGCCCGAGATGAAAGAATGTCGACATATGCAAAGGAGGTCATCAGGTTGGCGGCCTTATTCCAGAACTGCCGACTACTCCAGGTAAACCGAGATGATAACAGCCACGCCGATGCGTTGGCTAACCTAGCTAGTGCAGTACAACCTGGAAAAGCAAGGACAATAATGATTGACTACTTGTCGGGCCCGAGCATTGAACCAGTAACCACAGAGCGTGAAGCAATGTACGTAGACATGGGATCAAGCTGGATGGACACAATTGTTATGTTCCTAAAAGAAGGAAAGCTGCCAGATGACCGCAATGAGGCACACAAGATCAGATTGAAGTCGGCAAGATTTAGTCTAACAGCAGAAGGACATCTCTACAGAAGGTCCTTCACTGGACCCCTTTTAAGGTGCGTACACCCTTTACAAGTCGAAGATTTTTTATATGAAATACACGAAGGAATTTGTGGAAGCCACGCTGGGGGCAAATCACTCGCTCATAGGGCCATCACCTAGGGGTATTGGTGGCCTTACATGCAGAAAGATGCAGAAGCCTATGTAAAGAAGTGTGAACAATGCCAAAGGTTTGCACCTCTGATACACCAGCCAGCAGCAGACCTGAACCCTGTATCCAGTCCTTGGCCATTTGCCCAATGAGGCATGGATCTCGTCGGGCAACTGCCCCAAGCAACTGGACAAAGGAAGTACTTGCTGGTAGCAACTGATTACTTTACTAAATGGATAGAAGCTGAACCTCTTGCCAAGATCCGAGATGTGGACGTGAAGAACTTTATTTGGAAAAACATTATCACCAGGTTTGGGATTCCAAGAGCAATTATTGCAGACAATGGAACTCAATTTGACAGTAAGCTAATCAAGAACTTCTATGCAAAGTTCAAGATCAAGAACTACTTTTCAACCCCAAGCTTTCCACAAAGCAATGGACAAGCAGAAGCATCCAACAAAGTAATTCTGGATGGGATAAAGAAGAGGCTGCAGGCAGCAAAAGGAAAGTGGGTAGATGAATTGCCCAATGTACTCTGGGCATATCGGACTACGCCGAGAAGATTAATAGGAGAATCCCCCTTTGCCATGGCTTATGGCACAGAAGTAGTCATTCCGCTGGAGGTCGGCATCCCTGGGATCAGAACACAAGGGGTAGAGAACGGGACTAATGATGTACTCTTAGCCCGAGATCTAGATCTTCTAGAAGAACGAAGGGAGAAAGCTACAATTCAGCTCGTAGCATACCAGCAACAGCTTGCCAGAGCTTACAACAAGAAGGTTAAACCAAGGGAATTTCAGATTGGTGACCTCGTCTTAAGAAAAATCGTCGGCAACAAGAAGGATCCCAGAGAGGGCAAGCTTGGCCCAAATTGGGAAGGACCCTATAGAATCATCTTGGTGCTGGGCAATGGGGCATATCGGCTTGAAGATAATGAGGGCAAAGAGTTGCCAAGGCCTTGGAACACTTACAATTTGAAATTTTTCTATCATTAGAATTTCTTTGTTCCTTTACCATTTGCCGAAGTAAATAAATAAAGATTCAGCTGGTTCTCTTTTCAAGATACTTGACATTGTCTCTAGAATACATGCATAATGAGAACCCAAGTGGAACTCAGGTTCACATTAGGGGGCAGAGAGAAGAAGAATATGTTTAACATTTGTTGAAATTTGTGGACAATTTACAAGTTGAAATTAAACCGAAATCATTGTCTAACACTTGTTGAAATTTGTGGACAATTTACAAGTTAAAGTTAAACTGAAATCATTGTTTAACACTTGTTAAAATTTGTGAACAATTTACAAGTTAAAGTTAAACCGAAATCATTGTTTAACACTTGTTGAAATTTGTGGACAATTTACAAGTTGAAGTTAAACCGAAATCATTGTTTAAACACTTGTTGAAATTTGTGGACAATTTACAAGATTGAAGACTAAGGTTAAACACTTGTTGAAATTTTATATTTACAAGGTGAAACCAAGATTACGCCGAGAAAGGTAGTTAGGTACTTGCCAAGATAAATCATCAGTTTGTACGACCGAGGTGTGTCACCCCGAGAAGGTTGCACAAGGATTGAAATGTATATTGAAGATATGCAAAATATTCTAAGTATGAAAGCATACAAGGCAAACATGCAAGCATTCAAAAGCAAAAGATTTGTATTAAGAGAACGTCGACGATGTAAAGAGTTTTACATTACTTCAAAAAAAAAAAAAAAAAAAAAAAAAAAAAAAAAAAAAACTAAGGCTCCTCAGCAGTAGCAGTTGGTTGAGTTTGAAGTTCAGACGATTGTTGAGAGGACGCCTCGGCAGCCTTTTCTGCCGCGAGCTCGGCATCAATTTGGGCAAGGGTTTCGTCAAGGCTCTTGTCGGCAAAGGTGACGTCGGCTGATGTCTTCCCAGGAGCAGCATCTTTGAGAACCTCATCACCCTTTTCATCTTGAGTCAAGTCTAGGACTTGCTCATTCTGAGAAGGGGACTTGGCCCCATCAGCAGCTTTTGGCTTTCTCACCAAGGTCTCCTCCTCAAATTCGGAGTCATCATCAGATTGAGCTGGAGTTGGAGTTGGAGGGAATGGAAGAGGAATGGCGTCGGCGTTTCTCAAAGGTGAGTCCTCAGGGACATTAAGCTTTTTTAGAAGGGACATCCAACCAAGGGTGAAACCCTTGTTGCATGCCTCCTTCACTTGCTTTTCGTAGGCCTCTGTGACATCGGCCATGCCCTGGGCATACGCCTTCTCGTCGGCATCCTTGATATCAGCCTCTTTGGTAGCCAAGGCCTCCTACAGCTCTTTTTGGGCTTGGGCCATCTTCTCCTCAGCCTCTCTTTTTTGGGACTCAGCAACCTTCCTAATGGTTCTTTTCGGCATCTGTCTAAGCCTTGATGGCAGCTTCGGCTTGGTCCTCTAACTTCTTCATTTTCGATTGAAGGCTTTTGTTGGCTTTTTGAAGAGTAGAGAACTCCCTCTTCATCTTGGTCAACTTCTCTCGATTTTCAAAAGATTGAACGGAGAAAGAATGGGCATGCTGGATAGCCTGAAAAAAACACAAGACAAAAATTATTGCAAACTCTTCTAAAGTACAGGAAAGGAAAAAATTGCCAGGTAAGGACACTCATTTGAACAGAACGCTGGAGCATCAGAGCATAATTTTCATATTCGCTCAACTCGGCATTCCGATCAAGATCGCCGGGCAGAAGTAAAGCGGTACTGAGTGCTACGCCGATGTTGATGTCATCGGCACTATCAGAAGCCAATACTGGCTTATCCTCCAGAGTGATTTTTGGGGCCCAGGGGGCAGCATGTTTTTTAGACCCCGAGGTTATTGTAGAAGATGACCTCGGCTTTTTTGATTTTGGCGATTTGGATGGTTGGGCCTCAGAGCGTCTCTTCCCAGCAGAGGGTTGAGATTTGTCACTCTCAGCCAACTTAGAGATCGGCAAAGTATCCTCAGACTCAATCTGAGTAACTTTAGCCTTTGGCTGAACCTTTTTTATTCTTTTTGGCTTTGGAGGCTGGGTTGGAACTGGTTGGGCATCAACATCAGTTGGAATGTTAGCCAGGAGATCTTTGGCAACTGGTTTTGGGCGACCCATCTCGGCAGAAGGAACTGTTCGGCGTCGATGGCGGCGTTGGGATATTGGAATCAAGTATGGAGCCGAGGTTGACGGTTGCTCAGCTGGATCAGAGGTTGATTCTTGGTCTGTCCGAGATGTGGACGCGGTTAGTGGAGTTGTGGCAGAGGGTGGAGAAAGGCTTTTCTTCTTCCTCCTAGGGACGTCGAGCAGAGCTGACTTGTATGTTGGAATAAAATTAAGAAGTAGAGGCGCCTTCTGTTTATGGACTGGCAAGTCCAAAAGTTTCTTCAAATCCTTGCTGGGAATGAAGGATTGGCGAAAGTTTTTTGGTGGCTTAGGAACAGCTGCAAGAAAAGTAGACATTAAGAAATAGATAAAGTATGAAAGACTTTAAAAAACAAGTAGGTATGAATGCAGGGCTCTTACCATTGCCCTCTACAAAGACTGATCGAGGGAGAGGGAAGAGATGTAGGTCTTCATCTGGGGCGAACTCCCAGTTCCCCGAAGTAATGAAATAATCGTCCCCAGCTCCCTTGTTGGAGTCAGGGAGGTCGGCAATGATTTTGTATTCAGTGGACCTCGGCTTGAGATAGTAAATGTAGCCAGTGTCTTTTTTGAGGCCACACATAGTGTAGCAATATTGGATGTCGGCTAATGTGATCTTAGCGTTTTCTTGTTTGGCTAAGGCATGATACCATTGATGGTTCGATAAGAATTGATGGAAAGTTGCATTGGGTTCAACTTGAAATAATGAAGTATTTCACGGAAAAGGGTGTTGAGTGGGAGCCAAAGTCCACACTCAATGAAGGCTACCACAGGGAAAGGCATGGAGTCATCAGTAGGCATGATGGAGTCATCATCCCCAGCCAACGTCAGATGGACGTCGGCTGAGATTTCAAACTCTTGTCTAAAGAATTCTAGTTTGGATGGGGTGTCTATCCTATGTTTCCACATACCCATGATATCGGCTAATCGAAGGGGTTGGATTTCAGAAGATGTTTTGATAGGGTTATTAGGACCTCGGCAAACACTTAGGTAAATGCAGGTTTCAGTTTTTTCCTAAATTGTGGGTTCTACAGACAAATCCCAAACCTAAGTCTATGGAAACGAAGGTTGAAGGCACAAATCTGGAAAAGACACAAAAAACAGAAAACAAGAACAAGTTTCAGAATCAAGAACAAAGATAGACTATCAAGAACATAGTGAGTACAAGGGGTACAAGGTCAAGAACAGTGGCAAAAGTGCAAGAAAATGGTGAACAATGCATGTATTCAAGACATAGGCAAGGGCAAAATCGTGGAATAAACACACTCAGATATGAGATTCACCAATCGAATGTTTAAATAAAGCAGTAATGGCAACAAGTAGTAAAGAGCATCAGAGAATTGAAAACGAAAGGAACAGTGGCTTACCAGAAAAAGTGAAGCCGGTATGAAGATCGCCGAAGTCAGGTGACGGTTACAGAAGTAACAGAACGGCGAAAGCTTCACCAAGAGGGAGGAATGAAGGCAGTTGCAGAGCTTGAAGTCTAGAACAATGGCAGTTTCAAGAGAGAAAAGTAAGAGAGAGAAAAAGCAAGAGTATCGAATGAAAAGTGAAGAAATGAAAGAAGAGGGAAATTTTTTTGTTAAAACTTGAAACGACGGCAAAAAAGGGCAGTTAATGCACCTAGAGCAGCGAATGCGTCAGACGGCGCACGCAGGCGCAAGACGGCTTATAGGCGCGTCACAGGCACGATCCAATAAGGATAAGACGCGTGAATGAAACGATTGAATAGTGATGCATGACAGCTCATACGAGTGAAGGAATTCACTAGAATTCTTGTTCTTTAAGGGAGACATGTCGGCCTTAAACAATGATCTCGGCTAAAATGATTTAAGCCGACGTACTAGAAGGAGGTACCGATATAGATTCCATCACCTCAGAATGCCGAGGTAATAGAACCTAGGGGGCAGTTGTGGGGATATATTTTTGAGTAGCAACATGTGGCAAGGTGACGCCGATGTATCAGCCGAGATGCCACGTATTCTGGTCGTAACGCCGAGATGATCTCGGTATGGCCGAGGTTATCTCCGAAGACATCGAAATCCGAGATAAGCGGATAAGGGACAAGAGTCCTAGAATGAGGAAAGACTTCAAGATGGATAAAGATAATGTTCTTAGGGAATCTATCTTTATCTCTTGAGGAGTCCAAAGTAAGCACTAAATGGGAGTCCATAGAAGTCAGGCTTCTATCGGGACTAGGATTGAGTTAACTATAAAAGAGAGGCACCCCCGTGGGTCTAAGGTACGCAATTTATATTCTGAATATTGAGTTTGCACTATTGATTATTTGTGAGAGATATACTGACTTGATTGTCGGAGTGCCCCCGGGTGGACGAACTACCGCCGGAGTCTTCTCTTTCTGTTGCAGGTTAGACATGTGTCATCTATTCTGCCAGTGCTCTTCAACTGAATACTAAGTTGACAGTGTGGTCGGAAATTGACACACACAGAAATAAATGGATCAAACTTGTGTGTTTATTGCAAGGATTTTAGTCTTGGAAGGATAGAGTCAAATCAGCTACGTTCCTTTGAAATATTGGTGTGATTGGGCCTAATGCAAACGTAGTTTGCCAATTTTGTCATTCTTGTGATGAGTCTATGAATTATCTTCTTCTTCATTAGCCCATGTTTGGAAAATTTGGTCGAGTTTGTTGTATTGGTTGGGTGTGCAATGGGTTGTCCCAGCCTCTGTTTGTGAGCTACTTCATTGGTGGGTTGGCTTCATATTAATAAAGCTAGAGAAAAGGATTTGGGAGGCTCTCCCTTCTGCAGTGAATTTTTGTCAGTTTCGAAGGCTAGAATTGAACGCAAGTTTAATAGATTTTCATCAATTTTTATTAATTTTTAAGTATGATTCAATGTATTTTATATTTTCAAATCACTATAAAAAGAGTTTTTTACATTTTATTTCAATAGTTAACGACTTTAAGAATAATTGATTTTAAATGTTTACAAATTATTTTTGACTAATACCTGAACTAATTGAATAAAAAATACTCACAATTATTAAATGAAGAGATTATAAAAATAAAAATTGTGTCATAAACAAAAATTATTTTTGAGGCATTTTTTTAGACAACACTTTACAGGTAATTAAATAAAATTATTTACAATTAAGTATGAAATGAAATGATTATAAAAATAAAATTTGTGCCATAAACAAAAAATATTTTTGAGTTTTTTAAATACATTTTTTAGACAACACATTACCGTAACAAAATAAAAAATATTTATAATTAAATATTAAATAAAATGATTATAAAAATAAATACAACTACTGTTTATATATTTTTTATTTCACATTTAAATGTAATGAAAAAAATTAAAAAGAAAATAAATTCATATAAGATTTTTTTCTTTGGGTTTGAATTACTTGAGTCACTGCTGGAAAAATTATTTTTAGTTGCGTTTAAAAAACGCCGCTATAAATATTAAAAACGTCGCTAATTCTTTTTGTGACATTTAATACCAAACGCTAACAACACGACTGTCGCTATAGCTTTATGGTATTTGAAAAATGTCGTTATATTAGTATAGGCGGTATTTTTAAAAACACCGCCAAATGTCTTACCTAACCGTTCTATGACATCACTACGATATTTAGTGACGTTTTAGAAATGCCATCATATCTTTTTTTGAAAAATCTGACTGTTAAATTTAAGGTTTAGGTGACGTTTTAAGAAACGTTGTGATATCCTTTTCTTTTCTTTTTTTTTGAAATTGTGCTAATTTTATGTGATTGAAATAACAAAAAAAAAAACAAATATCTGTAATAAACTGAATAGCACTAATATAAAATAATAACTTCCATTCAAATAGTAAAATCTTATCAAATGATAGTCCACAATCATTGTGCAAAAAAAAAAAATTCTTAATATTATTTTAATCATATTAGTCAGTGTATTTTGAGCACTGAAAAAAAAAAAAGAATCTGAGTTCATCAAAATAGGATGCCCCTCTATTTGAGCCAAAATAGGAATATGAGTTCACCAAAATAGGAATCTGGACATTTGAGCCAACTTGATATTCATATTCCCATTCACAATAACCACATTCACACACAAATCCTTTTCCTACCATATCAACCTAGTTCACCAAAATAGGATGCCCCTCTATGAAGTTTTGTTGACTTGTAATCCAACCTCTCCATCTTTATTTCCAATGCGCTTTTTCCATTTATCTCTGTTGTTCCCTGAACTAACAAAACTTAAAAACATGTATACAACTGGGGAGAGAGAGAAAGAGAGAAGAAAAACTAGACAACAATTTAACATTATAACAGTTAAATGGAAATATAAGCTAGAAAGACTAATTCTCAACAAAAGAAAATTTCATAAAGAAAACAATCATCAATCCATATTGATATCAATAATCATAAACATTAGTAGTTGTATGCGATGGAAAACGAAAAGAAAACTGATTTAATAATTACTACCCTTTGGTAGCACATTCACATTTTACCCCAAATAATATTTAAATGAAAGTCCACAGAAGGAAAATCAACAAGCTTCTGCGATGATCTAGTGCAGGATTTAAAAGAAGACAGAAATAGAAATGTTTTGGACAATCAACCTATAGAATGTAATTCACCTATGTTTGTGTTCATCAGAAATGTCAAAAAAAGAAAAAAGAAAAAAGAAATGCCTCCCTTCTTCACCATCAAAATATATCCAGATTTGCCAAAGAATCAAGAGCTATCAAGATGTTAGCTTATGGTATATGAATCTTATTCACATTAGCCAAACAAGGAATCAAGAGAGAGAATTTATAACAAAACGTCTTTCTGTGCCTTTATTGTTGCTACCTGTTCATAACAATATTATATTCTCGGTGTTGCTTTTAAAGTTCGGAATTGAACAACGTAATGAAATATTATATTCTTTTATGGTGTTGCTGTTAAAGTCAGTTACCAGAAGGCAAACTGCAGCAATATCATCAACAGGTAAATCAGTGTCACCAAATCTGCCATTCAGAAAACTGTATTAGGACAATGCTTGATTAATCAATTTACTCATCTTCTAGTTAGAATAGAGAGCAAGGATGACTACTCATATTTTTTCAGTATAATATGCAGGGATCGGTAAAGACCACAGGACGGTCTTCCAATGCAAAATCATGCAATCATATCCTATTCTTAAGGAAGTATATAAAATATTTTCACTGGTGTTGGAAAATTGGACGGATGACAATTAGCAGCACATTACTTGACTTTTATGCTACAGATATCATGGGCAGGACAAATAAGATGATGCCTGTAATTTACCCACATGTTTGATGATTTACTAGAACATCATAAATAAAAAATTGACAGAATCTATTAAGTACAGTACCTGAATGGAAGGATATCATCGACATAATGAAAAGTTCGTCCTAGAACAACAGATATGATTGTCATTGTCCTGCCCATCATACACAGACACAGGTGGGTCAATGAAATAAATTATATTTCAAAATATTTCTGCACCAAATGTACAATCATTAGTCCCTTAGTTGATTGTATAAACATCTCTCGAAGTAGTTGATCTGATATTTTGAATATAACTATTTCATGTTGATTTTATTAGAATAACGGCAATATACTCTTCAAAAAGGAATGCCTATGTGTTATGTGCTCTTAAGTTCGTAAGACTGGGACTGCTATGCATCACTAACAATTTCAAAGGTGCAATTAGCAAAACATAAGGGAAACTGTGTTGACACTGACATCACTGGTTAAAAGTTGTCTTCTTGCTATTTCTCAATCTATAGGAGACTAATCCCCAATCGCAGTGCACTTGTCTCACACTCATTGAGGCCAATTAAATCACCAAGCATAAACAGAATAACATACGCAAGTGCGCCAAAAGTCCCAATGAAAATAACAGCACTGGAGTTCCTAGCTGCTAGAAGTGCCTGCCAAGACATTAAACATCCAAAATCCAATTTAGTTAAGAACATCGTGCAGACAATTTGATACAGTAGAAAAAATGAAGTAAGCTAAGAATTGTTAATCTCATAACACATTGCAGTCAAGAAGCAAAGTTCAGATGAAAAGTAGTTTGCTTATGTGGTGAGAGTAATAAACTTGATCTCATGCTAAGATTTAGGGATTAAAGTTTTTTTAGGGGAAAGTAAATTGTCCACCGACATACACAATATACACAAGCATGTTCATTCAATTAATTCACAGAGTCTGATTTGAAACATTCATGATCAGATACATTCCATGAAAAATTTGATAAATTCTCCCTTACCGCAATAAAAAAGGTTTTGTCCCCTAGCTCAGAGAAAAATATAAGCAAGAATGTTATTGATGTATACAAATGTTATACATGCAGTAAAATTCGAAAGAAATAGAGAGAGAGAGAGAGAGAGAGAGAGAGAGAGAGAGTACCAATTAAAGTTCAGAAACAAAGTAGACTATTCACAGCCATTGGAGCTTGAGGATCAAGTAAGAATGCCTTAAAACATTGATTTCAGTAAATGAGGATCAAGTCAGAATGCCTTAAAACATTGATTTCAGTAAATGAGGATCAAGTCAGAATGCCTCTCTCTGAATCTCTGCAAATGAGGATCAGGTAAGAATGCCTTCAAAACATTGATTTCATAGATCTAGAGAGAGAGAGAGAGAGAGAGAGAGAGGTTTGGTTGTAGAAGATGGCAGCAAGAGTTGCTGGTGTGGCATCCATCCATTGCTCCTGTGACCTCCACCACCATCTACCCATTGCCTCGCCACTTGTCTTTCTTCTTCCCCTCTCTTCACTTTTCACTCTACCCCCTTCCACCACCGCCCCTCAGCCACCTACACGTTCTTCATCTTCTTATTACCCCCACTATCACCAACTGCATACCTCTCACACCACCACTATCTCCACAACAGTGGTCTTTATATCTCCTCAACCTGCCACCTCAATCTATCAAGCCAGCGCCACCCGCCACTGCCCACCACCATCACACCACAAAAGCCCCACCTCCTAGCACCAACATCCAGTGCCAATTGCAACCCACAGCATCGCATCACCCAGCGCCAATCAGGTCGCAATCAATCACATCACAGCACCGATTGCATCACACCATTCCCCTCACCGGACATCTCCCTCTCGCCACAAAACCACCACCTTTGTTTCTGGCCACCACTGCACATTCACCCCCTTCCTCTTCCCCTACCACACAGCCACCCTATCACCACTTCCATTGCCGGACAGCTCCCTTCCTCTCCCCCTGATGCAAACCACCACCCCTCTGTACCTCCCCATCCCCAACTCCCTATTTCGTATTCCATCATCCCACTTTCACCACGAACTCCCCTTATCTCCACTACCCTCCCCAATTTTCATTTCCCTACGTTTCCCAAAATAAAGCTTCAAATTTTAAACTCACAATTTCTAGCTACCCAAAATACAAATCCAATTTACAGTAACTCATTTCTCCTACAATTACTAACCTGCAAGCATGTTTATCCCTCAGACTCCAGAAACATAAATTGATATTTGTTAGTTTTAATCAACGTGGTTGGTATCAGTTTTCTAAATTTAATTTTTTTGAAAACTGAATTTTTTTTGTTTTTCTTATTTTTTTGTTTTTAGTAAATATTTTTAAAATTTTAAGTAAATTTTTTACTTTTTTAAATGCACTTTCTTAGATGTATCGAAATAGTAAAATATTTGTGAAAAAATATTTTAAAAAATTAATAAATACACAAAAATACGAAAATATACTAAAATTTTTTTTTTTTGTATTTTTTGTATTTTTTGGTATTTAGTGTATTTTTTAAAGATTTTTTTTCCACAAATATTGTACTTTTTAAGTGTGTTTATGTTAGATGTATCTAAAAATTTTAAAAAATTGCTTAAAATATTAAAAAATTCATTGAAAACATTAAAATATGAAAAATAAAAAAGTATAATTTTCTGAAAATTGTTTTCTGAAAACTGAAACCAAATAAGCTGAATTTTATTTTGGGTGTTTACTTGAACAAAAATTATATCTGCCCAAAATAGACACTCTCTGTAAAGTTCCCTCATTTTCTAAATAATGCCATGATTACCGCTACCTATTTAAGAGCTGCTACCCTGTGATACAACCCCAAGTGTAAAATTCTGAAGGGTAACATTCATTGACAACGTGCCAACATAGAGCCAGCAATTTTTCCAACTTTGGAGCTTCAGATGTGCAGCACAAGTTGGCAGTTAAATATGAGAGAGAGAGATTAGAAGTTAAATATGAAACCCCATTGTAGCATAACAGTCAACATGCAAAAATTATTGAAACTTGTTGAGTTTCTAAATCAAACTTGAGAAACCCATTAGTGGGCTTGACCCCTAGCTACAGAGCGACTGGTTCATGTTCAGTTTTCAACTACTAATCCTAGGAAGAGCCAGAGACTCTTTTGCATCCTCAATTGAACTAATAAATGAAGGATGCCCCATTTATACACACATATATTGGTAGCATTGTCTAATAAATGAACCAATTGGTCTGTGAAAGGGAGAGAAAACTAAACAGTATCAACGAAACCAATGACAACATGAACTTGATTCTTGGTAGAATATAGACCACATACACCTGCATATAATTTTAAAGAGATAAGGGAAAGAACTTCAAATTTTCATCAGAGTATCCACCAAGCTCATGAAAGATCACAACATAGCCTAATTACAGACCTTAGAAGAAAAACAGAAGCCAACTTCAGCATGAAAAAGGCAAAGAAATAGATAAACAATACCACTACTATTAGTAGTAGTAGTAGCAGTATTTCTTGATGAAACCATTTCCAAGTCTCAAACTGGTTAAACCTTTTGTGTGTACCCTTCGTAAAGAAAGAAGAAAATCAAGTCTTTTTTTAGAGAGAGAGAGAGAGAGAGAGAGAGAGCGCGTGGGAGAGTTAACATTTGAAGGCGCTTTCAGACGCCTTTCTCTTATCAAAACGGTACCGTTTTATTTTTAAAAAAATGCGACGTTTTTCAAATGCTGTTAAAGATTAGAAAAAATGGCATTTAAAAAATGTCGTTAAATAAACGCCATTAAATCTCATTTTTCTTGTAGTGAGTATTTGTTCTTTTTTTGTAAACTTTTAAATTTTCTTTTTTTGTTTTTTTTGGAAAAGGAAGTTATTCAGAATGTTATAAAATGGTATAACGGTGTGTAATGGACCGTTACGGTACCGCTACGACTATTATGTAACACCGAAATGGCCGTTACACATGTGAATTTCCATCACACCGTTATAGCGGCTATAACGGGTGACGGTAACCACCAACGGTTGTGACTACTTTTTAAAACCTTGGGTGGTATTTTCAATTGATGATATTGTGTATAGATTTGATTCCATAAGGGGCACCATGTGACAATTGCGATTGGGATTGCTTATGCGTTTGCTTGAGGGTTGTTTGATGGGTGATTTGGCTGATTTGTCAAAGATTGATTTTTGTTATCGGCATGGTGCCTTGCTGTTCCTCTGTTTTTTTTTTTTTTTTGCTGGTGCGCTTATGTTGCTTTAGGGTTGCTGCTTAGGCATGTTGTTGTCATGCATTGTAGTAGCTTCCATCTCTCTTTTGTTGATGTATTTGTCTTTGACATCATCAATAAAGAGTTCTTTTTTTGTTGATTAAAATAAAAAAAAATAAAAAAACACGTAGTAGAGGATGTTTGTCAAAATTTTCTTGGGCAGAATTGCGCAATCTTCAATCTCTTTCACTCTCCAGCCAGCTTAATTTTGTACAATTGTATTTGGGAAAACTATTGAATTTACTTATGTTCATTTTATGTTAGAATTGTGTTGTCATTTTTATTATCAGTTTAGAATTTTTTTCTTTTTGCTGTTGCCACAAAACCAGAAGTATCATATATAATTCTATAATTCTAGATAAAATTTTACCTCTGCTTGACAATTACAACAACAACAATAAAAATAAAAAATAAAAAAATAAAGAAACAACAGTGTGGTACTTGCCAAAATGCAAGTTAGGTATAACTATATTCATTCCCAGCCAACATATGTGGGTGGTTGTGTTTTCTTTTACATTGCATTACTGAAGAAAATTGAACATTGATATAATATAAGAGAGAAATATTTTGAACCATGAATTGTAAAGTAACCCCCACATCTTTTTGGAAGTTTTCCTCATACCAAAAACAAAATATATATATATATATACTAGGAGCGTGGGCTACGTGTGTTGCATGATAGCTCGTGTCCATGAGTTGATGTTATATATAAATTGAACTAATATTTATTGTAGACTTTGTGAAAATTCATAATATAGATAAAAATATATAAATAAAACAGGAATTATACTTGAAACATTATCCATTTCTCAAAAAAGAAAAAAGAAAAAAGAACATAGTCCGAATAGAGGTGGAGAACAAAAAGTCCTTCAAAGTATACTCATATGTATGATAAATATGCACAGTTGTGTAAAACAATAATGTTTTACCAGTAAATCAACAGATCATGTTTCTTGGTCTAGTTTAAAATTTAAGTTTCAAAAGTTTTGAGTCTTGCACCTGGTAGTTAAAATATAGATATATAAACACATGAAGTTTTCATATTTACAAGCAAAAACATAAATTTAAGGACCTCCAACCATAGCAAACTTAGAATAAACCTGCTTAAATTAGAGTAGCAATAAACGTAAATTATTTAATAATAAAAAAGAACTAAACTAAGTCATCATTTGAGACATAATATAATAGTTTTATTTGAGTCTGCACAAACCTGCATATGTATACTATCTCCCAATCACTTGAAACATTCAAACGGAAACACAATAAGAAGATAATAAGCGGCGAAAGAAGAGAATTGTGCAATTGAAACCATAGCCAATACCACAGATACTTCCAGTAATAGTGCTGGTACTGCCATGATCAAAGTCACAGAGGGTGTGATTGCAATACAGTGTTTCAAGCACATAAAAGAATAACTACGAGATCATCACTAATCATAAAATAACGGATTGGATGGGCAAAAAATGGAATGTTTTATAGTATTACAAATTTCAGAACAACTCTTTGCTGAGTTAAAGAAGAAAAAACAAATCAAGTGGCAGCAAAGAAAGACCTATCATTGTTTCACTTCCACCCCCACGTGAACACTCGCGTCCATGCACACACAAAAACCAAAAAGAAAAAAGAAAAAGAACATAGACTTGCTACAATATTAGCAACAAGCCGGAAAATTATAGAAATGAAATCATCAGTGCATCAAAGGGTAAGAAACCCTTTGATTGAGTGAGAGAAAGAGAAGGGAGAGGTGTTAGGTAGCTGGTCCTTGATCTCATGGATGGTGTATTGTTTCTTTTTAGTTTTGGTGTTCCATCAGTAGGCAATTCATCATCTGCAGCTTTTGATAACCTGGTCCCTTTTGATATTTTATTGCCAACAGTTGAATGTTTTATCCAAACATTCAAATGTAAACACTATGTACCATGCAAGAATGAGCAAAGCAGAATCATTAAGGTCCTAGATTGTTAGGATCAAAACACACCCAGAAAATTATCTCACACACAGAGAACACAATATTTACGTGGTTCGGCCCAATGCCTACGTCCACGGAGCAGAAAAGAAAATTTCACTAAAATGGAGCAAAATACAAAAATAGAGGAGGAGATAAACTCTCACTCAACTCACAGCTCTCTCTCTCTCAAATTTCTGATACAATTCATCCTCTCCCTCCCATCTCTATTTATACACAAAGAGAGAGATACCAACCCACCAAAAATTTCTACCCTCTTTAATGGTGAATGGTGAAAATCAACAAAGGCAACAACGGGAAGAGGAGGGAGAGCTGATCTTCCAGATGCCCAGCTCAGACCTCCTTCTCTGGAGGTGGAAGTCTTCTCACGCCATCTTCTTTGATTCTCTCCTTTGCATGCATGGGGTTGGAACTAACATAGATGACTATTGTCTAGTTCCATAACTTTCTCACAATTGTCAATTTCGGGTGCCACAACACCAAGCAGAAGTTGAGGTGCACTAAAAACAACCAGAAAGTCAATGTTTCTCTGAAGTGAATTCTCCTATAATCTCAAGCAACTAAAAACATAACAACAAGAAGGCATATTAGCATATAAACTGGATGGAACTATATCAATGACAATGTCCTAGATTAAGGATGGGAGAAATCTTACATTAACAATTCCAGGGCTCTTGGCAGTATCCCATGGTCAAATTTGATGTGACCTACAAGCGAGAAAGGGAAAAAAAATTAACATTAACCATGCAAATACAAAAAAATACGTGTCCGAGATTGCACAGTAAAAAAGTTACCTGCCACAACTCTCTTGTAGAGTTGAGCGAGATGTCAAATACCTGACGTGACAGAGCAGAAATATTAGAAAACATCAAAGAAAATGGTCACAAGACTAAATGCTTGCCTAATTCAATATAACCACCATCTCTACATCACTCTTTGACTCATTCATTCCAAATCAATAGCTTCCCATTACCGTAATGTTAATGACCTATTAAACAACATTATGAACCAGAAAAAACTCCATACACTAAAGCATGGATCCTGTATAGTATCTCCTTAGAAAACTTAATGTCTATTTGCTTCCTTAAATATCAACAACAAAAAAAAAAAACCTGGGAGTTGATAAGCAATATATTCTGCAAATAGGGGACATACACTAATTGATAACTAAAATTTCACCTAGAAACAAGAAAGACGGGAGATTCATTCAGTCATAAGCTTGAGTTGCAATCTTTT
>JAXFYN010000908.1:53550-79006 GCA_036172215.1 Camellia granthamiana
GATAACCATTAAAAGACATTTAATTGGAATTCTAATGAGTTTTTGGGCCAAAGTAAAAATAGAAGATAGTTTTACCATGTGGAAAGTATGGTATGTCATGTGGTAAACCACATGATGTGGTCAATAGTAGTGAATACTGAGAGTTTTACCATCTATAAATAGGTAAGTTTACAAGGTAATGACGATATAGAAAAAAAAAAAAAAAAAAAAAAAAACTCTTTATTTTCTCTTCTATTATGGCTTTTTCTTCTTTATTTTCTTTAGTTTTATTACACGTTATTAGTATGAGATTATGACCAGCTGAGAAGGAAAAATGGAATCACATACAAATAAGATTGGTGTGATTTTTCTACAAAGTGGTTGAGGTAAGTATAAATAAATTCTGAATAAATATTTAATAAGAGCGGTTCATGATATGGCTAATTCCATATTTTTCTTAATAGATTCACGTAATACTAAATAAATCATTATTGTTGGGTTGAGTGCACAAATATGTCAAATTTTTCAAAATCAGAATTCATAAATCTTAATATTTCGAAAAATTTATTTATCTTGGATACTTGATGTTAAGATCTACCTTGAGGCAATGGATCTTGGAGATACCATAAAAAATGAAAATAAAGCATCCCTGAAGGATCGCACAAAGACAATAATATTCATTCGCCACCATCTCCAAGAAGAATTAAAACTGAATACCACACAGTAACAGATTCACTATTTTTGTTTAATAATTTGAAGGAGAAATATGAGTACTAGAAGACTGTAAACCTCCCAAAAAGATCCCTATAATCGATTACACTTGAAGTTGCAAAATTATGAATCAATTAGTAAGTATAATCTATAGAATATGTGTTGAAATATTTACGCTGATAATATGCTCCTATAGTAGCAATATATGCATCAATCTATAAAGTACTCTGAACTGATTTCATGCTTTCTCACTATAACAAAATGCACCGTCAGGGACCAAAATTGGCGACTAAAAAAAATTAGTCGCCAAAAGTCGTAGAAATGGTGACCAAAAATTTTTTTAGTCGGCAAAAGTAAAATATTTAGCTACCAATTTTTTTTAGTCGGGGTATATTGGTTATTGGCGACTAAAAAAAAATTTTGTCACCAAAAATGCCAGAATTGCCGAGGAAAAAAAAATTTAGTCGCCGTATATTGAGTTTTGGCTACTAAAACGATTTAGTCGCTGATTGGAAAATAAAAAATTATTTTTTACCTTTGGAGACCAAAATTTTAGTCGCCAAAAGTTTATTTGGAAAAATAATTTTAGTCGTCGTATATTGAGCTTTGGCTATTAAAACGCTTTAGTCGCCGATTGGAAAATAAAAAATTATTTTTTACCTTTTGGCAACCAAAATTTTAGTAGCCAAAAGTTTATGTTCAGCGACGAAAAATAATTTTAGTCGCCAAAGAACTAAAATTATTAGAGGGAGATATTTTAAATAGTTTGGAGGGATTTATAAAATACTTTCAGCGACTAAAAACTTTTAGTCGCCAATGGTGTAATATATATATATTTGGTTTCCAAACCACAAACCAGCGCCTCTTCTCTCTCTCTTCAGCGGTTCTCCCTCTGCCTCTCCCTCTCACCACCGACTGTCACCACCACTGTCGCTAGCCACCATCCATCCCCATCGTCTCACGTCGCCACCGCCATCGCCGAAATCACCACCAACACTGCCACAAATCACAGGTTTGTCACTATCACATTCGGTCCTCTCCCTCGTTGTCGATCTAGGTCTCTCTCTCTCTCTCTGTGTCGAGCCATCTCTCTGGTTCCCTCTCTCTCTATTTCTTTCTCTTTCTCTCTCTTTCTCCCTTTCCCTATTTCCCCATTTCTCACACTTCATCTAGGGTTTATATGATTTTTTTTAGTTTAATTTTGTGTTGATTTCGTTAATGGGTTTGGTTGAAGTGTTTGATTTCTATGAAATTATGATATTCTTCATGTCGAAAATGGGTTTGATTTTTGTTTTATGGGTTTGACAGAGAAGAAATTTATAAGAATCAAACCCATCATCAATGACCAATCTCGAAATTTATAAGATTAAGGCAAAATGGAATATTGGTTTTAATGATAGCAATCTGATGCAGTGATCATATGCTATTGATCTCCCTTCTTGAATTGTAATTTTCTTGTAATTTCTGCATTTATTTTATTACTTTATCAATCTTATTGGCTATATTATCTTCAGTAGTTTTCCTTTAGGAAAGGTTTGATTGTTCTGTGCCTTTTCTAAGTTCCCAAGGAGAGCCACAGTAGTGGAGAACACTGTAGAGATGGACATTGACAACAACTCCAAGTTCCAACTACACCATTAACACCAATATTGTAGCATGGCAATGACTTTCATATACCATATTTAAGGTGTTAATGTTAGTTTAGTTATTATTAAATCATTCATTTAGGCATTTGTACAAGAATAAGAAGTATAGTTAAAAGTTGTAGTGTGAAAAAATTATCATTTTGTCAACAGTTCACATAGGCGACATTAAAAATAAACAATGTATTATTTGTAACTATTTATTATGCAATAGATTTTATCTTAATTTCTTTGAAGAGGAATAAAAATTGAGAAATTAGTGATCTTAGTTGCTCGTATTGAATCAATTCATCCAAATTTGAAGTAGTTTTGAACATGAGTTGAGAACTGTTTTTGTTCTTTATCTATTGATGCAACCTGAGGGTCTGATAGATTATTGGTAGAATGGCCTCAAATTCAAATACTTCTGTGACTCATACTTTCAGCTAAATTCTTCTTTGGATTAACTTCTACACCCTGGTATCGATTACCAAACTAGTCTGGCATAAGATATATTTGTTTTTCAAAAAAGAAATTGGTGAAAAAGAAAAGCCTTACGTTAGTTATAATGAACTATTAAATTTACTCTTTCCCTTTGTTTTAATTTTGGTTGTGCAATGTGCTCTAGATCTATCATGAACTACATTGTTTCTAGATTTTGGTTGTTTCCAGATTTGTTTTAATTTTGGTTGTTTCCAGATTTGTTTCTTTCTTAATTTCATGCCCCTGCCAACATGATATTGCTTGATTGCCTTCTGATTAAAGAATAAGTTTTACATATTTCTGTTTGCTCTATATTATGAGACCATGATTGCAGAAAATTCAATATCTAAATGGACAATGGCATCTCAAAATTTTGTGTGTGTGTGTGTTAAGTTGTTTTCTTTGTGTTTAGATCTCCAATCTTTACTATCTCTCTCTTTCTCTTTTTTCTTTTTCTTTTTTTTTTTTTTTCATCAAATGAGTGAAAGATTGATTAATAGATTGATATGATATGGAACATTCCAATCCATACTTTTCCTTTTCAGCAAAAAGAAATATTTGTTCTTGAAAAATTCCAAACTTATGTAAAAAAAATGTTCTAACCATTTTTTTTATGAAATACAATTGTGGAATATTATTAAAAAAAAAATGTTCTAACCAAATGATCTATCATGAACTACATTGTGGAAATGGAATCAACAGAAATCTAATTAACTGATTCAAGTGAGTTCTGTATGACCACAGTGGTGATGAATATTTAGTGCCTATCCTAGTAAAGATAGTTTTGGATGAAAACCATTTAATTTTTGACAACTCAAATAAACTAGTAGCATTACAACACTATGGCACCATCTATATCTATGCCTCCATTTGCAGATGCGGTGATTCCGATTACTTGCATCATATTAGTCTGTCTATTTGCATTACAACACTATGGCACACATTGGTTTGGCATCGCTTTTGCACCAGTGGTGTTGACTTGGCTGATATGCATTAGTGCCCTTGGCTTGTAGAATATATTGCACTGAAACCCACATGTTTATAAAGCTCTTTCCCTATGTTACATGTTCAAGTTCTTGAAGAAGACAAGAAAAGATGGATGGATGTCATTGGGTGGAATTTTATTGTGCATAATAGGTAAGATTTAAAAACAATTGTACAAGGAAATTCTATGCTTTCTTTCTAGTCCTTCAAGTGTAATTGTTCTTTTTAAGCACTGTTGCCACTTAGATGAAGCAAAAACACACCAATGTAAATTTCATAGGTGTTGTGCTCGTCATCAGACTGGTCTTCATAAGGAACCAATTTGGATCGACACTCAAAATACTCATCTAATATAAATTTTAAATCCCAAGAATATAAAATCTATGTGACACGTATTCCAAGCAAAAAATGAACATTTTCAGATGTTTTATGCTTCGTACATTCAATACTAATCTGCAGATTATCTTGAAAACTAAATATTATTATTATTATTATTATTATTATTATTATTGTCTTTACAATTTTTTTATTTTTTTTTCTGTCTTTAACATTTTTGTATGCACCGAATTGATTGGATATATAAAAATCATTGAAGGGTTCTATGTGGGTATTACAAGTTCCGACAAATACTATATTTGTGATTTCTTGTATGCCATGTAGCTTAGAAAGGTCTTTGGGCAACTTCCTAGGATGTTTCTTAAGTTTTTCCCTTGGCACTTTTTAATCTATGTTCTTTTGATTTGATGAATTATTTATAATAGCAGGACCTCATTTTAATCCATTCAAGAAGGATCATGGAGCTCTTTCTGATAAAGAGCATTACGCCGGAGATTTGGGTAATATTGTTGCTGGCCCAGATGGTGTGTGTTCAGTTTCTGTTACTCATTCATTGCTGCTATTGATATTATTATTTGAATGCCTATACTTTTGTTTCCATGTTTCAGGGGTTGCAGAGATTATGATTAAAGACATGCTGATATATTAGCAATTTTCTTCATTCCAAAAATTGTTACTTTTTGTTTCGTAATGATGACGAAAAGAAAGAGGCTTTAAAAGAAAAAACAGTATACTAATTAAGTTTTCTATTTATAATTTACAAACAAAATCAAAACATAAACATAAAACTAAACTTAGTCGAAAAAGGGCTTTCCAGGAGCAAAAATTCAAAACAGCCCTTGAACTACCATGTGGCTCTCACGGATAGCTTCCCCATGACAAATAGGACTTATGACAACTGACAGAATATAATTCAGACCCGTAGGTTGGGAGTTAGAGCCGAATACGTCCTAAACTTAGTCGAAAAAGGGCTTTCCGAGGGCGAACCAGTCTCAAGTCAGATTCTAGATGTATAATTAAATAAATTTATGGGAGTGTCATAGTCTTAGGTCAATGATGAGGTTGGTGAAGAGATGGGTAGTTGGCGTCCTTAAACTAAAAAAAAAAAAAAAAACACACAGAGGATCTGTGGCAAAACACCTTAATTAGCATGCCTTAAACTTACCCGAAAAATGGCGATAAGGGGGCGAAAATGGGAAACAGCCCCCGGACCACCGTACGGATGTCACAGCCACCTTCCCCGTGACAAAAAAGACCTATCACAATAGATGGAATGTCATTAGCACATGTAGTTTGGGAGTTAGAGCCGAAAACGCCTTAAACTTAATCAAAAAAGGGCGTTAAGAGGGCGAAAATGCGAAACAACCCCCGAACTACCATACGGATGTCACGACCACCTTCCCTGTCACAAATAGAACATGTAACAATAGATGGAATGTAATTAGCACACGTAGCTTGGGAGTTAGAGCCGAAAACGCATTAAACTTAACCGAAAAAGGGCGTTAAGGGGGCGAAAATGCGAATCAGCCCCCGAACCACTGCATGGATGTCACGGCCACCTTCACCGTGACAAATAGGACCTATGACAATAGACGGAATGTAATTAGCACGTGTTGGTTGGGAGTTAGAGCCAAAAATGCCTTAAACTTAACCAAAAAAGGGCATTAAGGGGGCGAAAATGCGAAACAGCTTCCGAACCAGCATACAGATGCCACGGCCACCTTTCCTGTGGCAAATAGAACCTATGACAATAGATGGAATGTAATTAGTACGCTTAGGTTAGGAGTTAGAGCCGAAAACGCCTTAAACTTAACCAGAAAAGGACGTTAAGGGGGCGAAAATGTGAATCAGCCCCCGAATCATCGTACGGATGTCACGACCACCTTTGCCGTGACAATAGGACTTGTGACAACAGATGGAATGTAATTAGCACTTGTAGGTTGGGAGTTAGAGCCAAAAATGCCTCAAACTTAACTGAAAAAGGACGTTAAGGAGAAGAAAATGAGAAACAGCTTCCAAACCACCATAGGGATGTCACGGCCACCTTCTCCATGGAAAATAGGACCTATGACAATAGACGGAATGTAATTAGCACGTTTAGGTCGGGAGTTAAAGCCAAAAATGCCCTAAACTTAACCGAAAAATGGCGTTAAGGGGGCGAAAATGCGAAATAGCTTCCGAACTAGCATACAGACGTCACAGCCACCTTCCCCATGGCAAATAGGACCTATGACAGTAGACAACATGTAATTAGCACGTTTAGGCTGCGGGTTAGAGCTGAAAACTCCTTAAGGTTAACCGAAAAAGGGCGTTAAGGGGGCGAAAATGTGAATCCGCCCCCGAACCATCGTACAGATGTCACGGCTACCTTCGCCATGACAAATAGGACATGTGACAACAGACGGAATGTAATTAGCACGTGTAGGTTGAGAGTTAGAGCCAAAAATGCCTTAAACTTAACCTAAAAAGGGCGTTAAGGAGAAGAAAATGCGAAACAGCTTCCAAACTACTGTAGGGATGTCACGGCTACCTTCCCTGCGGAAAATAGGACCTATGACAATAGACGGAATGTAATTAGCACGTTTAGGTTGGGAGTTAGAGCCAAAAACTCCCTAAACTTAACCGAAAAGGGCGTTAAGGGGGCGAAAATGCGAAATAGCTTCCGAACCACCATACAGATGTCATGGCCACCTTCCCCATGGCAAATAGGACCTATGACAGTAGACGACATGTAATTAGCACATTTAGGTTGGGAGTTAGAGCCAAAAACTCCTTAAAGTTAACCAAAAAAGGGCGTTAAGGGGGCGAAAATGCGAATCCCACCCCGAACCACCATACGGATGTCACGGCCACCTTTCCCATGAAAAATAGGACCTGTGACAATAGACAGAATGTAATTAGCACGTGTAGGTTGGGAGTTAGAGCAAAAAATGCCTTAAACTTAACCGAAAAAGGGCATTATGGAGGAAAATGTGAAACAGCTTCCGAACTAGCATACAAATGTCACAGCCACTTCCTTGTGGCAAATAGGACCTGTGAAAGAAGATGGAATGTAATTAGCATGTTTAGGTTGGGAGTTAGAGCCGAAAACTCCTTAAACTTAACTGAAAAAGGATGTTAAGGGGGTGAAAATACGAATCAGCCCTCGAACCACCGTACGAATGTCACAGCCACATTCGCCATGAAAAATAGGACCTGTGACAATAGACAGAATGCAATTAGCACGTGTAGGTTGGGAGTTAGACCCAAAAATGCCTTAAGCTTAATCGAAAAAGGGCGTTAAGGGAGCGAAAAATCGAAACAGCCCCAGAACCACCGTAGGGATGTCACGGCTAGCTTCCCCATGACATATAGGACTTGTGACAACAGACGGAATGTCATTAGCACACGTAGTTTGGGAGTTAGAGCCGGAAACAACACTACAACATTTTCCTAGTTTAGTGACACTTGAAAGTGTCACTGAACTACTCTTTTAGTGACATTTTTTAGTTTTGTGGCATTTTGAACAAGTGCCATTTATACTCGTGCCATGGTAGATACTAGCGAGTGCCACTACACCATTATGGCTAAAAACTTTCAATGACACTTTGATGTCATAATAAACACTATTTCTGATGCTATCAAGCGCCATTAAAAAAAAAAAAAAAAACTTAGTAACACTTCAGTGACACTTGTAAGTGTCATTACACCATCAAGGTTAAAGATGTTTAGTGATACTTTAATGTCATGGTAGATACTATTCGTGACGCTATCAAGTGCCATTAAAGAAGACTTACAATCTAAAAAATGTCATTATATGAATTTTTAATGGCGCTTATTATGCCACAATTGATATTTTTAACAACTTCATAAATGCCACTAAATCCAATACATTTGTGCCATTAAATGGATACAAGTGCCATTGGAGCTTATTCCAGTGACACTTTGTAAAGCTACTTCCACTACTACAAAATGTCATTTAAATGTTCTTTTCATTGACACTTTTAAAAGCCACAACTAAGCATGTGTAAATGCTTGTAAAAATTTAATTGATTTTATAAACAATGGAATATTAATTGCCACATCCTATATTAATTTGACATCCATTCATCCTGTAATATTTTCATAATAATAAACAAACATTACCACCATAGGATCATCACATCAAAACAAAAAAAATTCAAACCACAATCATTTTTTTTTTATCTAAAAATATAAATTTATTTATATTGCAATAAAAATCATAATCAAAATTATAACATATTCTACCACACTAACAAAGTTAAAGCAAAAAAAAAAAATTTAAAAGAAAATTATTACAACTATAAATTCTGAAAAGCCATAGTGATATCCATCTTCCGGAGAGACATTATCAAAACAAATTCAGTTTCCAAATTCTCAACCTCACTAGTATAAATATTCTCGGTTGGCATCCATAATTTGCGAAATCTGCATCCAAAAGATAAACATATAAAGGTAATTGAAATTATATTAAGTTAATATAAATTTGTTAATGAAATTAGTATTTAAGAAAGAAATATACCACAAATTGAGCAAGCCAAGCAACATGAGCTCCAATAGCTTGTCTAATTGTTTTGACAAGTCCACATGATCGGATCAAGCTCTCATCAGGTTTGACTGGCACTTGAACATGTACCTTCCATATTAGTCAGATCCTAGTTCTTCCCCTTTTACTTCTTTAGATGGGTCTGTACTTTTTAGTACTCCAATTACAACTGATTTTTGTTGACCTAATGATACTTTTTAAAACAACTATATCCCCCACCTAAAAATCAAGATTTAACTACTTAAGTAATTATATATTTACAATTAATAAATAATATTTAAAAAATAAATTAGTACAAAGTGTCAGAGTGAAGATGATCACAACTGAAAGTGATATGCATTTCTCAATTAGATAAGCAAGCCACATGATTTACTCACTTAATTGGTTCACCACACTACAACAAATTATATAAAAGTAACAAATGTAAATCTTTAGACTATATTAAACAATAGCTTAAAAAATCAATAATAACCAAAGGCACCAATCAACAACAATCAAAACTATACCCATTATCAATATCAAGATCCTCTAAAGTCAACAATATAAATCAAATATAATTGTGAAAAATAACAATCAATTAATTACTTTCAAGTACAATTTGTTCTCTATAAATTTTGTCATAAAAATAATGAGTTCCAACACTACCCAACCAAACACCACCAATTAACATACTGCTCACAAAATCCAAACTAAACTAAAACAATTATTAATATAAATAAACAGGAATTTGGGATAGAGCAAAAATTCCAACAATAATATTAAAAACCACAGGAAACAAATGTGAATGAAGGATTTATAGTTATTTAACATTCAAAATGTGTAAACCAATAAAAATAAGAATAAGCATGAGAAATGAATAGAAGATGTTTCTTACCTAAAATCAAAAATAGTCCTTCTAACACCAAAAGCACCACCTATTTACACCAACATAAGAGAAAACATAGCACAATTTTAAAGAGATTAAAAAAAAAAAAAAAATACACCCAAATACCGTATAATACACCCAAAATAAATAAAACCTACAGAGAAGAAATATATAAGAAGAATCTTAAGAAATTAAGGGAGAACATTTCTTACCTGAACAAAAGAAAAGTATTCCTTCCAACACCATGAATCAAATAATGACCTTTTCACTCACAAAATCATAAGAAAATTATAAACATAAGAAACATGAATCATAAAAAAATTATAAGAAAATTAGAAACATGAATCATATTTATTAATAAGATGATGAGCCATGAATCACATTGGAATGGAAACCACCCATAGAATCACAATGGAAAAATTAACCATTACTCGATAATAAAATTTATGAACTATAGTTAATTAGAGAAACTCCTATTAACTTTAGTTGATAGTTAAAGTTAGAAACAGAAGCAACCTCATTTTCGCTTGATTTCCCTTATTTCTTGCCTTTTAATGTATTAGAAGCCCCTGAAACCCATTAAAGAGAAACCCATGCAACTCATTTCATAGAAAGAGACCCATTTCACAACTATTTCACAGAAATCATTAGGAATGCTTTTTGTGAAGAAGCAAGATCATGCCTCACATTAATTAAGTGAAGAATATTAGGCATGTGAGCACTCAGATTACAAGTATTCACAAAGCATGAGGACCAAAGTCCAAAAAACAGAGTTCTCATGTCTACTACAATTTGCCAGAGTGCTAATGACTAATATCCAGAATCAAAGATGAAAACCATTTGATAAACCCATTTCAGATTCAGAAAATAGAGACAGAAACTATCTAAGAAACCCATTTCAAAGAAATCACACCATTTCATAACTGAAATCAGATCATTTCGAAACTATTTCGCTCATAGAAACCCATTTTAGAAAATAGAGAGTGAAATGGAAGTTTCATTACCTGTATGGAAATGGTGTGATGGTAGTGATCCAATGGTCCGACGAGACAGAAACGGGATGAGCTTGTAGAGATGTTTCATGTGAAAGATGGTCTCTTTGACGCAATGATAGTGGTCCGTTGGCCTTTGGGTGTCATGAATCGGTAGTCCAGGCGATTCTCGTTGATAATATGTAATCCATCGTCGAAGCCATAGAGGACGGAGAAAGAGGTAGAGACCAAAAAAAAATTGGGAAAAAAACCCTAGACGGTTCTCTATGTATCCTCTTTTCTTGCATTTTCTTCTCTCTAAGAAAATTGAATTAACACTATGTTTGGGAACCTAGGAGAGAAAAGAAAAGAAATGATTACTTAAGTAATAAGAGAAAAGAAAAGAAAAGAAATGATTGTGATTTCTCTCCTTTTTGTTTGGATAAGGAAAAAATAAAAGAAAAGAAATGATTGTGATTTCTCTCATTCTTGTTTGGTTAGGTTTCATTAAGAGAAAAGAAAAGAAATTATTTTATGTTATATTACCAAAATAACCTTTTTATATTTTCAATCATTTTATTTCTTTTATTTTTATAGGGACAAAATTGATATTATGAAAATAGTAGATTCTTTTCTCTCCCAATCTCTCCACTTTTGGGAAGATTGAAAATGGGACTTATAAGAGAAATGAGTTTCTCTCTATTTCTCTCCATTTCTTCCCATTTCTCTCTACTTAAGTTATCCAAACAAATAAGAGAAATACATATCACCCTATTTCTTTTCTTTTCTCTCCAAATCACTCAATCCAAACATAGTGTAAGGCTAATGAATCAAAAAGAGAGGCAAAAGGAATTCAAAAGGATGAGTTATATTGTGATTAAAAATATATATAATGGGACTTAATTAAAAAATTACATAAAAAATAAATATAATTATATTTTAATTAAAATGTGTGATTAAAAAATATACATATATATATAATCACACTTAATGAAAAAGTGACATCAAAAATAAATAGGGTAAATTATAATTACACTTTGTTAGGACCTTTTGTTGTCAAATTCCATGGATCAAAACCAAGGTTGTAACAAGAGTTCTTTAAGAAGTTGGTTTCCTTCAAAAACAGGATTACTTTAGAGTTCTGCAAGAAGTTGGTTTTCTACAAGAAGTTGGTTTTCTGCAAGAAGTTGATTTTCTACAAGAAGTTGGAATTCTGCAAGAAGTTGATTTTCTACAAGAAGTTGGTTTTCTTTCCCAACTAGGATTGCTTTGGTTTTCTATAAATAGTTGGGTTTTTTCCAAATCTATGCTATGGATTTAATTGATTGAAATCCTCCAGATCTTCTTTTTGGTTCTTAAAAGTTTATATCTGGGGATATTTTGTTAATTTTCTTTGATGTCTTATTGAGTATTAAACTCATGATCTGAAAAGGCTACATCAAAGGTTTTTGTTTGTTACATAAAAGAGTGTTGTTCTTCAGTTGTGGATTCTGAAGAATTCGAGCCTGAAGCTTCAGTTGTGGATTCTGGAGTGGCTCATCAGAAAGACAATTCTGTGCTGAAGATGGGGTTGGAAGAGGCACATAGAGGTTGGTTCAATTAGGCGTTATGGCTAGATAATTGAGAGTGATACCTGTGTAATTCCTTTAAATCTTCTTAGTGGATTGTTCTTGTGGCAGTTGGCCCGTGGTTTTTTGATCACAATTGGAAGGTGTCCAATTGTGGTTTTTCCACGTAAAATCTTTGTGTCTCTTTCTTTTGATTGTTTGATTGGGATTGTTTTTATATTTTGCTTAAAATTGGTACATAATCACAAATCAACATCTAGGGTTTCTAGATTTTTCAATTGGTATCAGAGCGGGTCGTTCTATTTTTTAAAAAAAAAAATTTTTAGAACACTCTATTTTTTTTATTAAAAAATATTCTTTTAGAACGAGATCTTGTTTGATTTGTGATAATGGATACAATTCGTGATGATGAATCCTTGGAAAGTGATCATGAAGAGCTTGAGCAAGTTTATGAAAAATTGTATAAGGAGTCTCTTAAGTTATTCAAATTGAATGACAAACTCACAAAGAAACTCAAAGCATGTGAATATGAGAATGTCAAACTTAAGGAGGAGATTTCCGAGGCTAGGATCAATGCCATCAAGATAGCTGATGATCAACAAGTTCTTTGTGCAAAACTGTTGACTTGTGAGACAGAGAAGAATGAGCTACAGGAAACTCATGCCATGTATGAAGAAAAGATTGAATCTCTCGAGATGTCACAAGTTGCCTTGGAAGAACTAATGATCAAGAAAGAGGAAGAGCTCAAGTGTGCCATGGTTACCATTGGTCTTTGGAACAAAGGATCAAAGACTTTGGAGGATATTATTGGGTCTCAACAAATCTGTTCTGACAAGAGTGGCATTGGCTTTGGAGGTAAGAAAGAGCAACAACAGAGTGCATCCACATCTCATGATACAAGAACTCAAGGAAAAGGAGGACAAAAGATTCAACATGAGGATAGACTTCTCAAACTTCCTAGAGTTGGTAAGGTAAAAGAAAAGAAGGTACACCCTGTTTTTATTTGTCATCATTGTGGTATGCATGGTCATATTCGCCCTTATTGTTATAAGTTGCATGGGAGAGTGTCTCAAAAGGGTAGAAATTCGAATACTTTTTGGGTTAGTAGACAACCTTACATGTCCAGGCGGAATACCAAGATTCATGAGGGTGTTCACAACACCATGACATTTACCAAGACCGCTAGACCTAATTTTGTTAAGATCAAAAAGATTTGGGTGAGAAAACTTGACTTGTGTTAATGTGTTTACTCTTTTTAGTTTTTTTTTTTTTTGGGTCTTTGTGTTTTTTTTATGAAAAAAAAAAAAATGTGTGCATGTTTTTTTTTTTGTCTTGCTTTGTTTAGAAAAAGAAAAAAAAAAAAACCAAAAAGTTTTTCTTAGTATGGTTTTGCAAGCTTGAATTTTTTTGAGATGTCCTCCTTGGTGCATATTGGAATTGATGAGAATATCCATTACATGTAAATATGTGTGTGCTTTCTCTGGTCATTACTCATTTTGGAGTGTGTGTTCTTTGATTAGTATGTCTCATTCTGTACACACTCTTGGATTAGCAAATATCGGAGTCTTCCGCCTTAGTGATTATTTTTTTTATGGACTTCTGGCATTGTATCTTTTGCTTTTCTAGAGGAATTGACCTATACTAGCATATCATGGGTGATGTTGAGTCTCTTAACCACCATCCATCTTTTTGTATATCCATGGCTTTCCCCTCTATTCTTTGTAATCCAGGCATGAGGAAAAGGCTACCTCAGAGTCACCAACCAGGCTATCCTTATTATATCCATGCTTCTCTGGTTCGGTTTCCATACTCTTGAGCGTGTCAGCCGCCAATGAGTGTGCAAAAGAAAGAAAAAATGTGCAAAAGAAAGAAAGAAAAAAAAGTGCAAAAGAAAAGAAAAAAAAATGTGCAAAAGAAAGAAAGAAAAAAAAGTGCAAAAGAAAAGAAAAAAAAATGTGCAAAAGAAAGCAAAAGAAAAAGATGTGAAAAAAAAGGAAAAATAAAGGATTCATTGATTGAGGGGGAGCCTCCGCCTTTACTCACCAAATACCCCTTGATTCCTAGTGGTTTGACTTTCCTTAGTTGTGCTTAGATTCTCTTGTCGAAGGTCCAACTTTTATATCACTACTAGGATTTGAATCTTGTGTTTGTCGAACTCCAAGAGTCACACACACACTTTTATCATGGGATCTATGCTTTTCACATAATGCATCACTTTTTTTCATGAGGAATCTTCTATAAACTGTGCACATTGTATTTTCAAGTAATTGTGCTTCTTGGATAATCTTGTGTGTTTTAAGGTACAAATCTGAAATTCCTTACTTGCTCAACTATATTATATTTTGTTTTACTTGTTTAGTGAGGGGGAGTGTGGTTTATCATTCAAGAGTTTGTTAACATGAACACTTTGTTTTGTTTGGTAAGGGAGATTGGCTTTAGTTGGTTTGCTTGATGCCTTGTATTGCTTATTTATTATTTTGTGTCAGGTGCATGTGTCTTAGTTTTCATCTATTCATACTACATGTTCTTAAAATCTCCAAGTTGCATCTATTTATGTTTTCCATCTCATACTTCAAGATAATCGTGTCATATGTTTATTGCTTTTTCATATATTCTTGTGCGACTAATAGTTGTTTTGGAGATGGTGGCACTAATAGTTGTTTTGCAGATCATGGCCTTGAAAAATAAGTTTGGAAAGAGATTTGGTTATAAATGCTGGTTCCTAGTTGGTGATGTTGTTCTTGTTTTGATTGGAAATTTGTTTTAGATTGGTTTTATCCAGGATTTGACAAAGGGGGAGATTGTTAGGACCTTTTGTTGTCAAATTCCATGGATCAAAACCAAGGTTGTAACAAGAGTTCTTTAAGAAGTTGGTTTCCTTCAAAAACAGGATTACTTTAGAGTTCTGCAAGAAGTTGGTTTTCTGCAAGAAGTTGATTTTCTACAAGAAGTTGGAATTCTGCAAGAAGTTGATTTTCTACAAGAAGTTGGTTTTCTTTCCCAACTAGGATTGCTTTGGTTTTCTATAAATAGTTGGGTTTCTTCCAAATCTATGCTATGGATTTAATTGATTGAAATCCTCCAGATCTTCTTTTTGGTTCTTAAAAGTTTATATCTGGGGATATTTTGTTAATTTTCTTTGATATCTTATTGAGTATTAAACTCATGATCTGAAAAGGCTACATCAAAGGTTTTTGTTTGTTACATAAAAGAGTGTTGTTCTTCAGTTGTGGATTCTGAAGAATTCGAGCCTGAAGCTTCAGTTGTGGATTCTGGAGTGGCTCATCAGAAAGACAATTCCGTGCTGAAGATGGGGTTGGAAGAGGCACATAGAGGTTGGTTCAATTAGGCGTTATGGCTAGATAATTGAGAGTGATACCTGTGTAATTCCTTTAAATCTTCTTAGTGGATTGTTCTTGTGGCAGTTGGCCCGTGGTTTTTTGATCACAATTGGAAGGTGTCCAATTGTGGTTTTTCCACGTAAAATCTTTGTGTCTCTTTCTTTTGATTGTTTGATTGGGATTTTTTTATATTTTGCTTAAAATTGGTACATAATCACAAATCAACATCTAGGGTTCACACTTCTTAAGATTTGATTAAAATACGAATTGCTCCCTGTAATTTTAAAAATTACATTCCACTTCCCGAGACATCTTTTGATAAATGTTATTAAAATAATTTCTTGTGTCATTATTTTATAAAATGCCATAAAATTAATGCTATTAAATCACATTTTTGTTGTAGTGATGTGGCACTTTTTTATTAAAATGCCACTAGAGCCTTGTATGTTTGTGGCTCTGTGATATTTTTCTAAAACGTGCCACCAAATATTCTTTTTGTGACATTTTTTAAAAACATGTCACTAGTATAGTGTCATTAAAGTGTATTTTTTGTTGTAGTGTTGTGACACTTGTTTATTGAAATGTCACTAGAACCTTTTATGTTTGTTGTTTTGTGGCATTTTCAAAAACGCACCACTAAATATTATTTTTGTGACATTTTCTAAAAATATGCCACTGATGTAGTGCCACTAAAATGTGTTTTTTGTTGTAGTGACATTTATTAAATAGTATTTAGATAAAGTAATTTATGATTCATATCTTATAATGTATTTATAAGAATAATTAAATATGAATTCTCACAATCATTTATGGAGATGATTTGTATATTTGAGATTATTAGTTATTTGGAATTGTAAATTTGGGATTGATTTGATTTATTAGCAGCTCTAGATTTTGGGGTGTTATAGAATGGTATTAGAGCATAGGGATTAGGTCTTACATGGGATTTGTTGGGTGGATGATATTTGAGAAGAAAAAAAAATGATGGATATTTGAGGTGAAAAAAAAATTAATCATTGTTTATATCAGAGTATGCAGTGGAAGCATGTTATTTGAGGAGTTGGTAGTCATTAAATTTTGGACTATTAGGTGTTAGTGAATTTCGAGGATAAAATTTGTTTAAGGGGGATAGATTGTGAAATCCTGTATTTTTAAGGTATTAAATATTTTAATGTGTAGTATTGGTGTTTTATTTTATTTATTATAGTAGTTTGGTTGGGAAATTTTTAAATGACAACCCAAGAGCATCTCTAATGGCAAATGCTACAATAGAATTGCCATTACTATAATTTGGCAATGAATAGTAGAAAATTGTATAGTAATGGTGTTCTAATAGTCAAATGCCATTTTGGTAGAACCAAACACCCGAACACACCAGTTTCTGTGCTTGGTTCTGCAAAAATTTATCTGTTTTGCTAGGAGGGAGAGAGTGAGGAAAATGGTTGGTTTTCACTGAGTTGACATAAGGAAACTGCCAAAGCTTGTGTCAAATTTGTCACAAGCTTTGGCATTTTCCAAATTTGGTAGTTGCCATATTCACCATTGAAGCACCACTTTTCAACAGTTGCAGTTTCATAATAGCAATGGCAACTCTAATTGCAAATGCTATAATAGCATTGCCAAAGCTATAATTTGATATTGAATAGTAGCAAATTGCTAAATTATAGTTATGGTCACATGTCATTTTGACAAATCCTAACCAACTTTTCCTCTAATTTTGTAGGTGTTGTTTGGATTTAGGTTTTTTAGTGATTTGTATTGTTTATTTATTTAATTTTTTTTTTATCTTTTATTACCTTTTTTTTTTATAAAAAAAATCTAAAAATAAATAAATATTTACATTCTTCCCAACTAGACAAATATAAAAAATTAAAAAAAAAATTGAAAAACAATTTAAATATAATTCACCCCACCAAAAAACATACTACTACAAGTTTTTTTTTTAAAAAAATAAATAAATATTAACTACATTAAAAAATAAAAAACAAACAATCACCAACCACTTACCCACTAGTCCTGAAGAGGTAGCTATAATTCTGATCCACCATCCACCATTCTTTAATACACACCAATCTCAACCACCATTCTTCACCCACCAACAATCACCCATTATTTATTCACCATTCTCTCACAAACAACTACCAACCAACAACCATCCATTATTCACCCAACACTCATTCACCAACAATCATCCATTATTTACTCACCATTCACTCCCCAATAACTATTCATTATTAATCTACCATTCATTCACCAACAACCACCCATTATTCACCCACCCACCCACCCACCCACCCACCTACAATTTTCTTTGTAAATTACAACATAAGGTTTTCTATAATTTTCATATTCACCAACATACAATTTTCACATCTTCTAAACTCTCTCTTTCTTTGAACTATTACAATGAACAATTTCACTAAAGCCGTTTTTAATGAAAATTTTGATAAATCTTCATCTTCTGATGATATAATAATGATGCAACTGTTAGTAGCGCAACAACAAAGAATACAAGCGCTAACCCTAAACCAATGAACCAGACATGTTGGTTCCACAAGTGGTCATCGATACATTAATCGCGAGAGGGTCAAAACCGATGAACAAATTTATAAAGATTACTTTGCAGATAATCCTGTCTATCCAGAAGAATACTTTCGAAGACGTTTTTCGAATGAGGCGGTCATTATTTCTTAGTATCTTACATGATATTCAATAAGTCAATGAGTACTTCATCCAAATCCCTGATGCCACCGATGCTCCTAGATTATTCGGTGTACAGAAGATGACTAATGCACTTCAGATCCTTCAATACAATGTACCTGCTGATGCTGTGGATGAGTACATCAGAATCGACAAAATTACTGCAATTGACTCATTGATTTTTTTTTACCAAAATAATTGTTGCTATTTATGAATGTGTATACTTAAGATCCCCAAATGAGGTAGATGTCGCTAGATTATTGCAAGATGGAGAGCAATGTGGATTTCCTAGAATGTTAGAGAGTTTGGATTGTATGCATTGGCATTGGGATAAATGTCTAACTGCCTAAGCTGGTGCTTACACTAGACATGTTCACAAACCAACAATTGCACTTGAGGCAGTCGCTTCCTACAACTTATGGATTTGGCATGCTTGGTTCTTTTAGTGATATTATTGTTCTTGACAAGTCACCTCTATTTTCTCAATTAACTACCATTAACAATCACGTGTACACCATGAAATATTATCTTGCTGATGGTATCTATTCTGATTCAACAACTAGTGTCAAAACAATATTTCAACCTCAAGGTTTAAAGAAATAACTATTTGCGAGAATGTAAGAGGCATGTCAAAAGGATATCGAAAGGGTAAAATAGCACTCCAAGCACGTTTTAATATTGTTAGAGCTCTGGCGAGACGTTGGAGTGATGAGGATATGTACTATATCATGAAAACGTGCATTATTTTGCACAATATGATCATTGAAGATGAGTGTGATATTCCTAAAAATCAATGCAGTACAACACTACTGCAAACAGATACCACTAATACCCCATGTCAAGTGTCACGTGATCTAAACCAAGCGTATGCTAAATTTGTGTTGAATGGTTAGAGAATCAGATCTACTGAAACCCATATTGCAATTCGCAATGATCTAATTGAACCCTTATGGGCCCATCATGGAGAGTTAGATTAAGTTTGTATTTTATCTTTTTAATGACAATTAATGTCATTTTATTTTAACGAAATTGTCTTCATTTGCAACTTTATTGTCTTCATTTCAATAAGTTTGTATTTTTTTCATAATAACATTGAAAAATTAAAATTATATTGAAAAATAAATTATATTGCGAATGATGAATTATATTGGAACATAAAAAATTCTTAAAATTACATGGAACAATACATTACATTGCAAAATAAAAATTACATTGAAAATGAAATACTAAAAATTACATTGAAAAATAAATGATATTGCAAAATGAAAAGTACATTCTCCTCCAATTATTCATTAGGAGGTAGGGAAAATAATAATTTGGGTTTCTCACATGTGCGGACCATTAAGCGAAAATCTCATTTTTGCACATTATGTAATAAGCTTTCGTCTGAGGGTCCATATTAGAAATATTCATAGTCATTATCAAATGTTTTTCCTTTTTTATCTCAAGTTCGTTCATTTCGTACAATGCTTGAACCCTTTTTCTTCTCTTTTAATTTTTATTTATTTATTTGTTCTTTAATTTTTTTTTTCCTTCTCAGCAAGGTGTTGGTTAAATGTCTCCAACAAATTGTTAAATTTGTGGATTTCAACTTCAACGACTTGACTTTTCCAAAGTAATTCTTTTGCAAATTTCCTGCCTATAGGCCTTTCACCCCTTATAAAGACACTACTATCACCACTTTGATTATTACCAACACTTGGATTGTTACCACAACTTGAAGTGTTATCGTTTTCAAAAGAAATACAGTTATCCATAGGGGATTCGAGGGCTAAATCGGTAAAAGGTGTATGTATCCTTGACTTCACTGTGTTTATAGGAGCTACATCTTCCCATCTGATATTGTTTGGGGGGACTTACATGTGTGTCCTAATAGGTGGACTTATTGTCCAATAGGTCCTGTAAGAATTAATGACATTTTTTTATTAAACACTATTCAAAAATATCACGAATTGTTAATTTTCAACAACAATTTAAAAAATTTATCACAAAAAATATCACTAATTACAAGTTTCAGTGACAGTTTAAAAAAATCGTCACAAAAAGTCACTAATTTTCAACTTTCAACAACAATTTAAAAAATTTGTCACAAAAAAGTTATTAATTGTAAGTTTTAGATATAATTTATAAAAACCGTGATAAAAAAGAGTCATTAATTGTCAATTTTTAGCGACATGAAAAAAAATTATGACAAAAAATTATTTTTAACGACTATTTTACTAGGACTTATTTTGAATCAGATTTGATGAGAATTAAGTCCAACTATTAGAACCTATTGGTAGTTTACTCATATTGTTTTGCAAGACTAACAAACATTACAATATTTAAAAGCAAAATGTTTGTTTTCATCTTGATAGTATAAAAGTTTTGCTTGAAACATCTGTATGGATAAAATATTAAATTAATTAATTAGTTAATTTTTATATGAGAAATAATAAAAAAAAACAAAAAAAAAAACTAACATAATAAATGAAGATGAAATCTTACTATATCAATTTAAGACATTCCACTTGGGTGTAGATTTTTAACTTGCGTTAAATAGCCACGAAATTTGTTGTAACATTTCTTGGTTATATACCCCATCGAGATTGGATAGACACTTGTGTTCTTAACTGATCATTCTGAAGCATGCAATAATTTTCAAAAATTCTCCCCCCAAAAGTGAGCATGCGATTACGGATTGTCAACTATTCAGTCTTCAGTAATGTGACATCAAACTTTACAAATTGCCATATCTTCAGCAATGTTGAATGATTTTCATCTTTGTTTTTTTTATGAATCTTCCATAATGATCATGTGAAAAAACAAAAAAGGAAAATGTAATTTGAGTTTAAAGCTATGAATGAAAAAGAACATTGAGTGTTTGTATATATACCACTACAAAAATATGACCCTTTTTTTTTAGCCCTTTTATTTATAGGCATTGACACAAATACTTCTGTTTTAGAAAAAGAGATTTTTTTTTTATTTTTTTATTTATATATTTTATTTTTTTTTAGGAAGAAAAAGAGCTGTTGTGCTTATTTTTTTCATCCAAGACAAAAATCCACTGTTAGATGTTTTGATAATCCAACGGTTGAGAATCCCCCTTCTGGACTCTTCAATCATCATACCCTTCTCTGCTTCTCATCTCCATTTTGAGCATCACTCGTCATTTTTCAAAGCAACCAACAAGTTCTCTCTCTCTCTCTCTTCATTCCTTAACACCAACTCCTGGTCTTTCTATCTTAATTTTAATCATCACTCCCAAAACGAGAACTCGACTCTCTCTCTCTCTCTCTCTCTCTCTCTCTCTCTCTGATTTCGATATAAACCATCACCACCGGATGTCCCTCGTGAGTTTCTTTTTCGCAGATCGCACACCAATCAAAGCCCCTCTACCTTTCTTTTTCACAGATCGCAGAGTGAAAAAAAAACCCCAACACCAATAGCCTAGTTCGAAGGAACACCAGTGTTTGGATTGAGTATGCTTAGTGAGAGGAGTCCCAAAAGGACTTCAATGCAGCTCGATTGGCCTGGGAACGAGCCCTAGAGGTCGATGGAGGTTGAGATGAAGAACAAGTTCATCAATCATGCTCAAATCTAGGTATTTTTTTTTTTTAACAAATTTGTTTCATATTGCTTTAGAAATTAACATAAATTTGTGAAATTTGTTCTTGACTAAAATTTGTGAAACAAGTTCTTGACGGATCATTCTAAAATTTGTGAAATTTGTATCTGAGAAAGGCACAAATTGATGAAATTAGTGAAATTTGATTTTAGGAAAAAAAAAGAAATTTTTTTTGAATGAATTCTGTTTTCAAAAACAAAAATGGTCAATTTCGTTTTAAAAAAAATACTGAATTTTTGGGAGATGCTCAACTGAAAGGGGAGGAAGGAATGAGGGAAGGAACAAAGCAGTTAGTTTTTGGGTGACCTGGAATATTTGGCAGCTGCCAAACTTGTGCCAAATTTGGCAGCTGCTATAGCATGTCATTGAAGAAGTTGTTTTTGCCCAAGTTGCTAAATTATAACAATAGCAGTTGCTAAAGATGCTCTAACTTATTCTCTTATTTTTATTTTATCTTTTTTATTTTCACCTCATCATTATTAATATTTTTTTCCTACTTCCCATTGGAAGAAAAAAAAACAAAAAAAACAAAAAGGAAGGGCTAACAGCCCCATGCTTGTCGTGCCTCCCCCATTACCTTTTTCCTTCATTTTCAAGAAAATGGGTTGTCCACCCATCCCCTACATCTTTTCCATTCTTTCTATTTTATTTTATTTTTTTATTCTTCTCGTTGTACTTTTCTTTCTTCACTATAAATTGAGCTGAGTGAAGGGAGCTCCTCACCTTTCTTCATCCTCCTTTCATTCATTTTACTCTCTCTCTCTCTCTCTCTCTCTCTCTCTCTCTCTCTCTCACATAGATTGTTTAGGATAAAAATTTTGAGTTTAGATTGGAAGTATTTAAAATGAGAGTTGGTAATTTTACAAAAGAGAAGAGTTATAGATTTTGTCAAAACCTTACATACGTTATGTCTTAGAATTTTGATCCGCCACCTTCGGAGATTTATAGAGAAATAATAGATGATAGGGATTGAAGGATTTTGCATCAGCGGCCATGGAATTGTTTTGAGGTAATTGGTGGTATACAATATTTTTTCTTTAAATCTCTTTACAAAGTGTTATTTTAATTATATTCAATTTGTACTTCGTTTGTTGTACTAGTCATTTGATTAATTCTGTGAAATTATCCTATGTTGACAATATTGATTTGTCTGATTAAATGACGTGGAATTACTCCGTACATGGATCGAGGGGACTCTACTAATAGCTTGAATCAATATGCCCGAATAAACGGTTGTGCTTGGCTGGGGTGGGTGAAGCCGGTCACTGGTCATGTACTGAGTAGGATTGGGTATTTGGTCTTAGATAAATTATCATATATGAGTTTATTTGTTTGTGCAATTTAGTAAATTGCTTGCTAATTCGAATCAAATCGTTTGTGGTATGTCATAAAATGTTGGATTCTTGTTAATTTATCCTTTATTTGAACATTGTTATTCTTGTCATATTGTATGCTTCTCGAATTAATTTATTTTTTTCAGGTGTGGAACAAATTAGTGGTGATTGAACTTGAAGTATTAAGGGATTATCTGAATTAGATATTTTGAGGCTCACCACAATTATTATTTTTGAAGATTTGTATAAATTATATTTTGGAGAAATGAATGAAAATCATTTATGGAGACGATTTTTATATTTAAAATTATTAGTTATTTGAAATTATAAATTTGAGATTGATTTAATTTATTAACCACCTTGGATTTTGGGGTGTTACAATCTTAACTGCCAATTCACCTTCATTTAAACACTAATTCGGAGGGTTAATTTTGTCAATTGAACTACATTTCTCAATTCTCTTCTCCCTTCCCATTATCTTCCCTTTGCCTAGGGGTGTTCAAAAATCCGAATCATCCGAAGATCCGACCCGAACCCGACTGACCCGACCACAATATGGGTGGTTTCGCCAATCACATGGTCGGCTGCTATTTAGTTTCATAAAAAAATTTCAATTTCGATCGGATGTCGGGTTGAATGATTCAAAATTTGTCTAACCCGAGCCGACCGAATTATGTATATGCATATATTTATATTTTTCAATAATGGTGTCAGGTTTGTTCACCTAGAGATTTTAAACGTGTAAGACTTTGCTTTAATTTTAATTCTTTTTTTCTCAAAGCAAATATATGTTCCCAATGTATAAATTGACATTTCTCATTAATAAGTAAATAAATAAAACAAATGATTTGACTACACAACAACTCTTTTGTCTCCTCACTCAATCCTCTCGTTTCTCTCTCTTTCGCCTTTCTAACACATTCTTATCTCCATTTTTCTCTCTCACCCTTCCCATCAATAAATTAAAAAAAAAAAAAATCCTTCCCAAGAAGAGATTTGACTACTCACTAGGTCCCCTCAATCCTCTTATTTCTCCCTCTCCTTCCCTCTCTTATTCCTCTCAACTACACTCTCTCTTCTTTATTTCTCTGTCTCTCTCACCCTCTTTTGTCTCTATTTTTCTTAGTCAAACATTTCATTTCCCTCAACCTTACTCCGATCTCTCTACCCCTTCCATCTCCCTCGTCTCAACAGTTTATTTGGCTTATTTTTCTCCCTCATATCAAATCTATCTCTCTCACGATTTTCACTTTCTGAATATGTCACTCCCTACTTTCCTTGCGATTGGAACTTCTCACTTTGAGATCATGACAGCAAACGGCCTGAGATTGTGGTGGAGGAAGGCAACGGTGCAAAAGCATGGCAGTGAAACCTTCAGATCTTCATCCTTTAAAAAATCTCTCCTCTTTCTCGTACGTTCTGGTTTGAAATCTATTGTTCAAGCTTGATTATAGCATCGATTGAAGTCCGACTGTAGTTTCTCCAACCCTAATTGAACGGTTTCGAACAATGATTTGGTTGACATCGGATGATATTTTTTCCAAACTGATGTTGTCGGTTCGGGTGACGGTGAATGGCTAAACCGAGCTGATCCGACCCGCGAACAACCCTACCTCCACCATTGTCCCACAATAACAAATAAATTGCATCAATTTTCCTCTTTTTTGGTTTTTCGTTTTTTCATTCTATATATATGAGGTCTGCGAAAAATTCGTTGGATCATGCTAGCCTCAGAGTATCTATGTTAAAAATTAAAATAATTAGATATCAATAATTATATTATTAAATTATATTTGTTTATGTAATTAGCATATGAATCCGTATGACACACGGACTAAATAAATAATTGAAAATAATTTTAAAATTAAATAATAATATAAAATTTATTTTAGAAGTATATAAAAATAATTTAGAATGAATTAAATTTTAACCATTTTATTAGAATATATATTTCAGTTGTTATGTCATTAATTGTATATTCTAAGTTCATAAGCGTAAAGATGAAAAAAAAAAAAAAGAATAAATTAAAAAAATTATATTTATGATAAAATAAAAATAAATTTCGTTTTGTAAATTTTTTAGTTTTAGTTTATTCTATGTTAAAGTATGTCATGAGACTTAAACATACATTTTAGAAATAAACAATATATATATAGATATATATTTTGATAAAATTGTTAAAATCGGTCAAAAGACCAACCAACTTACAGAAAAATTAATTAATTAAAATTTTTAAATTTTATTTTATTTTAAAATTTAACTAAAACATGTACAACATTACAGTATTAAATGGAGCATAGGTTTATTTTATATGAGTGAAACAACTTTTTTTTTTTTCTTCTTTTCTCGATATGGGTTTATGTACAATAAAAATTAACAATTGTTCGGGGTAGGAAGTTTATTTTG